>JAJGRW010001274.1:386022-409514 GCA_025461045.1 Carex parvula
CCAAGAAATTTTATAAAGAACACCATGTGATGATTAGTAGAAACTTCAATTTTAATTTGCTAGTATGATTCACTAAGCCCCAACTGGCCCAAGAAAATTGCCAAATAGGCTCATTATTAATTCATTATTAATTTGTTAGTCCCAAATAAATTTATTCATTGTAATCTAGTACAATAAGACCAACTCTAAATTTGCAAATATTTTCCTTCAAGGGGCATTATAGGGAACTCTAACCAAAAAAACTTTTTATATTTTCCTTTTTATGAGATAATGTTCATCTATGAATTTCTCTAGCACGATAACATGGAGCACCAAAGACATTTAAGACTTCATACGGTATATAAAAGCATGAACATTTTTAGATATTCAATGCATTAAAAGCTATGTTACATGGATACAGTAGACAGGGTATCGTATTGATACACACGATATGGTGTATTTTTTTTAAATAGGGAATACGATACTGTGTGTGCGCTTTAAGTTATATTATAATTCAACACTTGTATTAATTACCAAATTTAGTAGAAAAACAAATGCTAGTTACACATTCATTCTCTCAATTAACCATTATGAATTTACAACAAATTTAACTAGTTATTTAATTTAAAACTTCAAAGATCCACATTCCACATTCCATAACATCCATTATAAATTCAAATATATCAGGGGCATATCGGGACATATCGAAGACTGTATCGGCTAGTTAAATTAATATATTAAAATAATCTGATACGCCACATGGCGTATCAAATGCGTAGCAGACATGTCGTATCTCTATACATATCTAATACGGCATACGGAGCCCATATATTAAATATCAGGATAACATAGATTAAAAGTTAGAGAAGACAAATAATTAAGTAATCAAAAGATCGAGGTGAATGTAAGTTGGGGGTATTAGACTTCCAAGAAATTATTTTTATAGCGATTTCTTTTTCAAATAAACATTTTTTTTTTTTCAAAACATCAAATCAAAAGAATATAATTTTCAAATTACAAGCTAATATATAAGAACGCTCACACTAAAAAAAACCTTTTTTTTTCTTTATTTTAGAGAGAAAAGAGTCAAGCGCTTCTTTCTCATAAACTTCATTTTGAATAGTAATATTCTACATCAAGAACATTGCCTTGGTAACTATATTAGAATATAGTGATTAGCATATAATAATTAACTACTAAACTTGTTTAAGTTCCCATTTTCCAAAATAGTTAACGACGTTAATTTTTATGGATTTGAAAAAAAAAAAAGATAACGTATAATGGACGCTATTTTGTTGACTTTTATTATTATTTGATAAAATAAAAATACGTTCCTACCTTAATTTTTTTGGAAATATATATGTAAAAATAAACTTTTGAATAGCTCTTATTATCTTTTTATTGTTTTTTAGAAGTGAATAGGGGAAAATACGTAACATTTAACGTGATGCGTGCAAAAGGTCAAAATTCTCAAATTTTGCGAGAAGTGGTCCAAAACATTTATGACCATTGCCAAAATTAGAATATTGTCTTGGACCCACAATTATTGAACGATCTAAATTAAAAATGTCAAATCTATGTTTATATATACTAATTAATCTAATAAAGAGGGTAGCAAAAAAATTAGTCACGTTGTTACGACTTTTGTCACAGTACATCACGGTATACGTTCGGGATAACTTGATGTGTCTTCATTCAATAAATAATGACACATCACGGAAAACAAATTATCTCTGTCACGTCACGTGATAATTTCTCAACATTATTTCTTTATTATAATTTCTTTTATTAGCATTTTCAACATATCACGTCATGCGTCATCACAATGTGACTACTTGTGACGTGATTATTTATGTGATTTGATTGTCCCCGACTATTGTAGTCAAGCCAAAAGTGTCACAGATGTCTCCACTTTTGTCGATTTTTGGTGGATCCGCCCGTGTATCTAACCGTATTGCCCTTTGTTTTTCTAATGATAAAGTTGTTTTGAATCGCTACAAGGATGGCTTTAGAGTAGTGAATACAGATTGAATTAGACATATTTATATTTAAGAAAAAAAAAAGTGGACACTATATATAAACAGTAGCGTCTTGAAAAAAAAAATATCTGAATGCTATGAACAATTAATAATGAGTGAGGCTATGGTACTTTGCAATGCGCGGATCGTTTCGTGCATTGGATTTATATCTCCGTCTTCAAAATCAAATAGTCGATCCGAACCGCTCAACATTATTATCATATGAAAATATACTTGGAGATCAAATTTTATATTTTTTTTTTAATTTTTTTACTATTTTTTTGTTAGGTAGAAAATCACTACTTTCGGATGGGTGTAATTACAGAAAATACAGAAAACAAGCAGGCAGAGACAATAATTATTGTGATGCCTTGATCATCAAATTGACTTCTTTAATTAAATGATTTTTTGTCCGTTTTTCAAGTAATATATCTCGCAAATTATTGTTAAATGCATGCATCACAAGTCAAAGATGCATAGGTAGATAGAATAGAATAGAATAGTATATATATATGCATGGTTGAAAGATCTCGCAAAAAGTAGCATGGATGTTATTCCTTTCTCTTTTTAGTAATTAATTAAATAAATTAGAATAATAATTTTTAAGGCGGCCGAAAAATAAATGGAAGTGAAAAGTCAAGTCACATATTCTTGGGTGATTTTATATAATCTGAGCAATCTACGAGATAAAATATAATTTATTTTATTAGAGAGGAGAAAATATTATGAGATACTTGCAACCAAACAAGATTTGCTCACCCAAAAAATAAAAAAGCTCCTATTAAATGCCATCTTTAACCAAATAATTTTGTCATAGCACAAGCATTGTTAAAATATTTAAAATAGTATATAGTGGCATTGCACTAAAGCATCAATCCTCTTCATTATTATATCAACACAACTACACAAGTACTTGTATTTTTCAGAGTAGATATATTTTTTCTAAATAAGTATTTTTAGAGGGGCAATATTGAGCAATTTGTTGGAGTTATTAATTGGTTTGAAGACAATTGTATTTATATAATTCCTGAAGAGGTTTGGATTAATATATATATATATATATAGTTGGATTGGATCAAAGTAAATATTGACAAAACTGCAAACCAACCCAATAATTAATTTTTATTAGTCCAAAATCTCTCAAAATCTATAGGCGTCACCATTATATATTTCTCTTCGGAATTATTTCTTAAATGCTAAAAAGTAAATTCGTTGTTATTGGACTAAAGTTTAATTATACGAACTCAGCCGCAATACTATATATGTTTAATATATTAGTCCTATAAGTCTACATTAATTAATTCCATGCATGGTTTAGAGCTAGCTATATATAGATGGAATATTATTTCTGGCAACATGGAATATAAAACAATAAAAGCATGATTCCAAATATTTGTCATAAAAATAATGTATATATAATAATGTCGACACTTTGATCTCATCTTTGAAAGTAAACTCATGCTCGTCAAAATTTGAAGTTAGATTATTTGTTCCAACACACACATATATATATATATGCATGCACTTGATGAAGATATATATACATGTCGACATCTTATTCTCCACTATTTACTATAATTATATTCCTTTGTCTTCTTTTATTTGGACCAAAAATCTTGATTATATTCTTGCAACAAGTTGTCTGTTGTCCGGTGTAAACCCAAAAAAAAGAAAAATTCAGTGGCTAATTAATGTTCACTACAGCAGCGGAATTCTTCTGCGACCCGCCAAATTGGTCACAGAAGGGTGCATGCGCCGGTTGCAGACGGGTGTGCCGGTCGCAGATGGTCGAAATCGGTCGCAGAAGGGCCGGTCGCAGTTGCTCCGTCGTTGATGACCACCCCGCTGACGTCACCAGTCGCTAAAAGGTAAGGCTCCAGCCTCAAATGACCCTATAGCGACCGATGACATCTGTCGCTGATGCTATATTCAGACGTGGCGGAAGACCATCAGAGACCGGTTGGACTGTCGCTGATAGGCGGATGCTATATGCTGACGTTATAATGCATGCATATTGCATGAACAAGTAAAGGGAACCGAATCTCTTGCCCCCTTATGGGTAGGAAAATCCTACCCTCATGTTAATCTAGCCATTCAATTTACTTTGGGATCTACGCTGTGATGAAGTGTTTGATGAAACGGAAGACTTAAAGACTCCTCCGTTAGTTCTTTTTCCTTCCGACTAATCTTTCGTTTTCTCCTTCCTCTCATGTGTTTCTCTTCTCCATCTCTCTCTCTATCGTTCTCTCCTTCCTTTCCACATTTAATAGATATTATCAGAGGAAGGAAAATAACCAAGTTGTCCCAATAGAAGTTCAGCAACCAGTTTGGGTCTTTCTATGATAGTTCAGGACTAAATATTAAATTTTCCCTTCCTTGGTTTGACACTCCTTTATTAAATTGTGCTTCATATCTTTAAACTCACTTGAGAGTAGGTCCGATGGGGCATCGGACCTACTTTGGTTTGATGGGTTTAATCACAGTCGATTTGCTTTAAGATTCGTGCGGAACGCTTTAAACTTCGTATATGTCTATTTCAATTTTCTTGCGCACAAATCTTAAATTAGATCGGACGGTCATCATGCTCGTTGAAACCTAAAAGTAGGTTCGATGGGCATCGGACCTACTCCGTTCTCCTTTAAACTAGATGTTTTGGTGATGTTTTGCACCAACCCACTCACAATACCAGTTCAGGACCAATGGACCAAAAAATACCTGACAGTAATTATTCTAAGGTTTCACGAGATTCTCTGGTTTTTCTTTGATGTTTTTATCATCCAAGTAAATATTATTTTTAAAAGTTAAACTAACTAAAGAAAAACTTATCAGAATTCACCCCTTTTTGTTTTGACATACTTCATAGAGTTAGGCATTACAACACAGAACTAAAAGAGGGACCATGGCAACCAATTCCATAACCAAATCTAGGGTTCTTAATCAATCTAACTACAACCAATACAGTACCAAACTACCAAACAATAATGATAGCTAAATTTCTGTCTTCAATCTAAAATAAATTTCTTATCTATGTTTGTTTCTTTTGCATCTCTATTAAACATCTTTAAAAATGAGTAAAAAGTTGTTAACATTTCTTAGTGCATAGCACTCAATTTGGATATGCATTATGCAATTTCTTATTTCAAAATATAAACTCTGACATGTTAGACTGATAATGAGTGGTACCAAAACAAACAATGGTCAGTAATGGTATATACCAGTTGGTACCAAAACATTATAATTGATAAATTTTGAAGACTACACATAAACTGACTCGTATTTGACGATAGATGCTGATGGTACCAACTGGTACTCAGGTGAAAACCTCATAGCCTTTTGTTTAACCCATATTTGTTTTACTGTTTGCTTTTAATTTACTTGGTATGCTTATTTGTGCTAGGCATGAACATGTTTCTTGTACGATTGATCGGGAAATTCGGATAAAATCTGGACTGAAATTGAAAATTTGCATTTTTCAATTAAGTTTGCATTTCGAAGTTTTACGCAGTATGGTATGGTAATGGTACCACTGTACCAGTATGGTGTGGTATTGAGAACATTCAAAACTAAATTTTATTTTATTTTCATTAAGGAACAAGTAGCAGTTACATATGGGTACCAGTACCCGTTATATAGAAGTAAATTTCCCCATTTTGGTCTCAGCTAACAATGGCTTCCTTGACTACAAAATAACAAAAACTTCTAACATTACTACTAAAACTAGGTAGTTCATAGCTACTACATCATATTAGAAAGGCTACAAGTAATATTTCAAAAACATCCACAGAGATTCAGAAAAAAAAAAAACAGCTTCAATCTCTCACTTCCCAATTTTCCTCCATCGGCACAATCTGCACAATCTGTGTTGCCCCCATCATCCCAAGTCTGAAGAGAGATGCATTTCATATCTGCTGGCACCCACTGAGCCAAGGCATCCTTGATATATCTTTCATAGTACATGTCCAATAGTGAAACATAGAGTTAATCATTATAATTAAATTTTTGTTAGTTTTGATCTTAGTCCCAACCACAAAACAAAGGTCATTCATGTGTTTCCATACACACCAACATAGAGAACTAAACACAAAACTAAATTGTATTGCACGACAATTATATCAAAATATTACGAACGCTATTGTCTCACAAAAGTAGCTATTTGGATATCTTCTGACCACATCACTATCTCACAAAAGTTTTTGGTGCTTTATTTATGGTAGTTATAATTATCTTATACATATAAAGGCAAGTTTATACACACTATAAATTCAAATAGTTGCTGTATAAAATAAAATGTCTTTTGCATTAATTCTATGGGGGTGTCTTACTTATTCCTCTTCTGTACATTTTTTTTTAACTTTTTATTCAAAAGAAATGGATCAGCCCCACCAACCATGAAATATGAAATGACAACCATCAGATCCATCGTTTATTAATTGACTTAATTTACACAAACAAAACAGTAACAGCCCATCTACTTCACATAATCATGTGTTACCGACAACGGATAAAAGGTTTTTCGGGTCACAAACAAAACAGAGGCACATCCTTAACTACTTAAGATCATATATGTCCAGCTCCTTCACCAACATAAAGGTACTTAGAGCCATATCCAAAATCTTATTATTTGTTGTTCCTTATGAAAGTACTAGATTTTGGTACCATTCATACTATAATTTATCTCAACTATTATTTTGGTACCAATTATTATTTGGTGCTGGGTTAGTGCTACGTTGTTCCTTTTGAGTATGTTGTACTGGTACCATAAGCTGCAGGTTAAGAACTGGTACCAGTTGATTTCAAGATCTAGCACCAACTCCTAGCTGATCTATTCTGGTTACTTGAGGTTGTATGTAGTGACCAGTATAACAGTTCATATGTAAAGATACGAGCTTTAGTAGATTGAAAGATGAGGTACAGCGATGAGAATTTATCACAAAATAAAAAGAGTACCACTTATTTACTAACTGGTATTGTTAGTACAGTGATAAAAACAGTACCAATTTACCACAAAATAAAACAGCATCACAAGTCAGAGCAACTCAGAGAGTGAGAGATAGTTCACCTGAGCGATACGAGCTGAGAGATCGAGCGAGAGAGTCTGCGCGAAGTCGGCGGATTGAAAGAAAGATGTGAGAGGAGAGGGCGAGGTGAGAGCGACTACGCTCAGCCAAGGCGCAACTGGCAGAATGCAGCGCGTCTGAGCGAGAAGCGGTGCAGCTCGGAGAGTGGGAAGAAATGTGACTGGGAGAGCGAATGAGCACAGGAGAGGAAGTAGAGAACGAGAGATTAGTCGTAAGGAAAAAAGAGTTAACGAAGGAGTTTTCAGTTTTCTGTTTCATCAAACGCTTAATCACAAGGCGAATCCTAATGCAAATTGAACGGTTAGATTAATATGAGGGCAGGATTTTCCTGCCCATTAGGGAGCAGGAGATTTGGTTCCCAAGTAAAGACACCTTTACATATCTGAGACAATCGTATCTTATTAAATCCATAAATAGAAAGTTCTTGCAAATGGTACATGCATGCATGCATGGTGGCCTTATCATCAAGATATATACCATCAAATTAAAAAAGTTAATAATAATAAAGAAATTAAGAAAATTAGAAAGGAAGCTAAAGTAAACCTTATATATAGAGGGGTTTAATAGAGAGAGGTTGTATGAAAGAGAGAATAAGAAGAAAGATATCATATATAGGGATGAAAATCTGATGTTTTTCTCTCTCTCTTTTCTCTGTCTCTCTCTAACATAGAATTGCAGCGGATTGGAACTCCATATATATATAGTCAAGATGCCTTGCTTGAAGTGAGGAGAGGGGAACACAGCCAAGAATGACTTGCCGGCAAGCTAACGAAAGATCGCCATGTAGGCATCTTATTTGTGGCTAAGTTGGCAGGTTGTTCTTGGCTACTTTTCGCTCTCCTCTTCTCATGTAAGGCATGGTTTGATTTTCATAACTATATATGTAAAGAGTTGGATGTATAGATTCATATTATTTGTTGTGAAGGATGAAATATATATGATCTTGATGTGTATACATGTTGGTTGTTAACTTTTTTTCGTGTCATATTGTTGAAAAACAGTTGCATGTATAGAGTCATCTTATTTGTAATCAGATTATTGTCACGAATTGATGAATAAATAAAGTTATATTAATTCCTCTCTCTCAATTGTTTCACATGATATATGGAGGTTGTTTGTGAAGCTTAATTGTTTTACAAATTAAATTCTCTGATCCTGAAATATATATATTCCCGACTTGTGCGATTTCACCCGATCCAAAGCAACTTGCAAGATTTGGCGTTTCTCTTCCTCAGTATCTGACCTGCCCCCGCAATTCCCTTGGATCCTCGCGTGGGTTCAGCATGGGACCCGATTTGGAGTTGTACTCCATCGCTTTCAACAAAGTATACCCCACAATTACTGCATTGATGGAAGTATATATATATATAGAGCATTTGAGGCTTGCTCTCTGGCTTGCATTTTCGAGTTCAAAAGATGGGGCCATAAAAAGTTATCCAGTTTTAAAACTTTCAGAAATAATAAATACTTGTCGGAATTCTGTTTAGAAATAGATCAGAATTAAAATATGTCTGGTGCAATATAAATTATTGATTTAATTATACGGAATGGTGAAATTGACCAGCTGCCAGTTTAATTTATATAAGTACAGCAGTTGCATTATGATTTAAGTAAACTTGGTTGCCAATCCAAAACCTAAACCCAGCTTAAAAATTTGTACTTTATGGATCTCAAATTATATGTTAACTGGAAAGAATGAAACTGGTAGATTCTGTGCATGATGGGTGAACTTGTACATATATATATATATATATATCATGCATACTTGATCTAAACTGAAGGAACAAAACTTGTATATTCTATGATTGACCTGACCTTATCATATAAGATCGATGGTGAACTGGTACATTACATGATTAGTACTTTGTCTAAACTGCAAATAGCTATTTCTTGCTAAGTTTCTTCATTTATTATGTATCTATCATCGAATCTACTAGTTTACACGTTCATATATATACCATTAAAGAATTTTGATAATAAGTCATGGTAAAATATATATATATATATATATATATATATATATATATAGAAAGATAGAGAGTGTGTGTGGCTAATATCAAAACATTTAATTATTCGTAGCCCCCTAGGACTACCAAGTGGTTTTCCAGTTAAAATTCAAACAGTCGATCCGAACCGTTAGATGTTCAATCTATATTAAAATGTGCTTAGAGACCAAATTTTACACTTTTTGGAATTTTTTTATTAAATAAGATGATTTGAAAATCACTGTTTTGAAGTTTTTTCCAGCATCATTGAATACACCAATTTTCAAATCATGTTAATAAATAGTAAAAAAATTTCAAAAAATGTAAAATTTGGTCTCCAAGCACAAAATAGTTCATTTCATTGTTGAATAAAGAGAAATTATAAAAATACAAATATTGTTAAAGATAAAAATATTTGGTCTGATTTGCTTCTAATTTTGAACCCGTAGCAAAGCACGGGCAATATACTAGTTTGATCTTTATACATGGGAACACAAACTATGCTTTGCAACAATACCTACAAATTACTATGTTAAAATTGGAAAAATCTCCTGATTAAGTATTTTATCCTTTATAATCTAATTATTTTACAAATAAGAATAGAGTATAAATAAAATCCATTAATGTTAACGGTTATGATAAGGATAATATATATATTTAAGGATATATATATCTATATATCGACCTAACTCTTCACGACACAAAATTCAGAACCTTTCCCATGACTTGCATGTAGGCATCACATTCTCCACTATTGACTAATTATATTCTTTTTTATATTTTGACCAAAACTATTTGAATCTATTCTTGCAACAAGTTGTTGTCCAAATTTCAGCGGTGTTAACCAAAAAGATAAATATAAAACTTGACCAATGCTTTTTTCAGACAACCGGATCTTCCATATATAGAAATTTATTGCAAATGGTGCTTGGCCGGTGGTCTTAGCATCATATCATCAACAAGATATATACCATCAAATTATAATAATAATACAAGAAGGAAAAAGGAACACCTGAGGTAACCTTATATATATAGAGAGAGAGAGGGGTATAGAGGTTGTATGAACTCGTGCATTTGTGTGTGTTTTTAAGGAAGAGAGAAAGGAGGAGAAAGAGCTAGAGAATCACGGTGCCTTGCTTGAAGCGAGGAGAGGGGAACACAGCCAAGAATGACTTGCCGACATGCTACCGAAAGATAGCTATATAGGTATCTTTTTTGTGGGTTAGTTGGCGGGTTGTTCTTGGCTATGTTTCGCTCTCCTCCTCTCATGCAAGACATGGTTTGATTTTGATATATATGTTAACATTTGTATATATAGTCGCATCTTATCTATTGTCTCCAGCTCGAGATAGCAAATTTTGGTTCCATCGAAGGATGATTTCTGATTTTAATGTATAAATATGTTTTTTTTTTTTATTAAAGGATTTTGTATACTCCAACATATTTAGATATTATTTTTGAGAATTGAACATGTTGCACTAAGCCTGCAGTTCTAATGTGCAAATATATATGTTATTTCTTAATTTTTTTGTCCCATATCAATTGAAGATTTATTCACAAAATTGCTCGGGACTTTTGGTAAAAAGAAAAATAGAGATTTGATCATGCCACGTTGATGGGAGTTCAGTTCAGGTAAAGAAATCCTATTTTGTTGGTATATATATATGAGGAGGGTTCAAATACCTCCATTTTTCATGCCTCCACCATGCCTCCATTTGTAAAAACTTTAATAACTCAAAATTTAAAACTTAAAAGTCAAAATAAAACCGTTAGATATGATCTACATCATTTTATCTATACACGTGTAAAAAATTATGACATTTCAATTTTGTTTTGGTTGTCATCAAGAGCTTGTAAAAAATGTACTAATGTGGATAATTTCTAAACGTTGATTTTTCAACTTATTGATTCACATAAAAACAAAATCAAAATGCGATAATTTTTTATGAGCACATAGATAAAATGGTGTAGATCATATCCAACGGTTTAAATTTTGACTTTTAAGTTTTAAATTTTGAGTTATTTAAGTTTTTAAAAATGGAGGCATGGTGGAGGCATGAAAAATGGAGGTATTTGAGCCATCCTCTATATATATATACACAACCAAAAAACATATAAAAAAAACACAAGGTTGTTTTTGAAACTTATTTTACAAATTCTCTCTGTATACTTTTTAATTGATTCTTAGTTTCTTTTTTTTTTCCCTATAATGTGAAGTATATATATGCTCTTTAAATGTTGCTTAATTAACTCTTATTTTTCTAGGCACAAGAAAAAATGAAGCGAGAGAAAGAAAAACAACAGTATCTGGCGCCTGATTTAATATAAAAAACATTAATTTGTATATGTATTTAAAATATTGCTGTTGAAGTTTAACGATATGCCAGTGATAAAATTCTTATTAACATTTGTTAAATAGATGTTGGTTCGTAGAAGGTCAAATTAAAATACTTAATTATCTAGTTAAGTTCTAAAGTATATATATGAACTCTCATGTACACAAAATACCACAAAAATTTGTGTTAACTTACATTTATTTTTCATAAATCCTTTAATGTTTCATTTTTTATATACATATATATTATCAGACAATAAAATTTATATGCACATATTTTGTTTACATAATGTGTTCTTATATGTTTAAACAAAAAAATATATACATAATTTTAAATCAAATACATAATTTTTGAATAAAAAAATAAAATACGAAATAAAGATATATAAAAGGGGCGGAAGGTAAGCTTCTCTAGGGGTGGCTAAGCCACCCCCAACATTTTAATTTGTTTATATATATTAGCCACCCTAATATAATACAAAAAATTAAAGGGTTTGAATGTAAATTACATGTTTTTTTTTCATTTGCTAATTTGTCCAGTAGTAAAACAGGGAAAAAAAATTATTGGAGAGAAAAAAGAAAGTGATTGAAAGGTTTTTAGAAGAGAGAAAAAATCAAAATAAAAAAGGTGAAATTTAAATTGATGTGAAGGAGGTCATATTTTTCTTTTGAAATTGAGATTTGTTTTATTTTATTTCTTGACTATTTACAAATTATTAAATTGTTGTTCATTGTAACTTTTAGATAAAGTTAATTTTAATATTTTATTTTCATACTAGATTGTTTTTTAGATTTTAATTTTCTTTTTTGTAAAAAAAGTAAATAAATTATGATAAAAATGATTTGTTTATGAAATTATATAAAAGATTATTTGAATTTTTGTATATAATTTGAATTCAGGTAAAATTATATCTAAAAGATTGAATTAAGGTAGAATTATATAATTTGCAAGGTGAATGAAAGCAAATAGTGAAGACTGAAGAATCATACAATCTTGTGTTATATAGCTTTTGGTTTTTATAAAAATATTTAAATATGATATTTATCTGGTTAGATCCTCAATATAAACATAAATATCTTAAAATAATAGTTATCAAAGATGATCAAGAAATATATAACCTTGTTTTTTATTTAGGAAAAATTGGCACATTTTAAATTTTACATGTAAGAGAGAGAGAGAGCAAAATATCCATACCCTGTTTCAATAAAAATCAGACTTTTTGTCACGTGGCAGTCTGTCATTAGTTTGCTCCACCTCGTGTCTGTTTTGGATTATGCATCTGATGATTGGTCGGCTCGTCAGGGAATTTGTTACTAGACCCGGTCTACCACGGTGAAGTGTACCAATTGGCTTATATTTGTTGGTATAATGACGAGTCTAGCTAGGATAACATCAGTGTTATTTCAGCCTATATAACATCAACTTCAAAATCTATCAAATTGACTTTAAACGGTGAATCCAAACCGTTCAAACCGATCTACTTCATTAGTTGTGCGTTTACATGCAAAATTTATAATTTTTCTAATTTATTTAGTATCAAGTCAAACAGTCAAATGTGTGAGTTTTTAAGTTAATTTGAATAAATTCATTTTTCAATATTTTTACTACTTGATTTGATACTAAAATAACTCAAAAATATAAAAAATTTGTATGTAAACGCATCACTCATAAAGTAAATCGGTTTGAACGGTTTGGATTAGTCGTTTGAAGTCTATTCAATCAATTTTGAAGTTAATGTCATATGACACCGATGTCATACTAGCCAGACTCTATAATGACCAGTCATATTATCACATTTTTTTTTAAATTGCACAGTCAAATAAGCTCGATGACAACATAAAAAAAGATAATAAATTATTTTCAAAAGGTTTTTATAAATTGTTGTTTTATGTTCATGAATCTCGATCTATTTGATACATTTTAAAAATATTAAAAAAAAATTAGAATAAAATTATTACTAACCATTCTTGGCATTTTTTTGTTAAGATACATATGAATCCTATATAAAATTTTAATGCGCCATAAACAATGAACCATGACAAATTTGAATTTGTAATAAAAATTCATCATTTTAATGCGCCATAAACTAAAGAAGGCTATCTCATAAATACTTGATTGGGCCTTTTGTGGCCCAACTTAATTATCTTATACACACTTGATTGGCCCTCCAATGGCCCATGATCCATTATAAAAGGCATCGAACTATTCCTTAATCTTCTCCATTGATTTATAAATGGATATGACCATTTGACAAAATGACAGCTAATGGCTACCCCAATTACCCTTCTCTGGTTAAATTCAGTGAACATTTAACCCGCTATGTCTTTAATAATTTTTATTGGTAATATACAATAACTCTTCAAGCAAATCTTTTGTATTAATTTTTTCAGATCACATACGTTGAATTCAGATAAGAATATGAGATTAGATGAATTCACCAAATTCTATATAAACCCTCCATTGATACAAGGAAAAGAACACAACCAAGCATATCTGCAAATTATAGAGAGATGAGATTGAGAGAAAGTAGAGAATGATTAAAGGTAAAAGCCCATTCTCTAATGCTATACTTTATTTATTGCTTACATATTTACTTTTTAAGGTATGGGCTTTCTCTTTGTCTCTTAATTTCTTTAATTACCTTTTCTTAAACTAATTTCTTTTAAATGGAATTTTGTAACCTCAGTTATGATTAAGAAGTTGCTGTTCACGAGTCCGAATCTGCTGCGATTCTGAGAGGGATAGCATTAATAGGAATGGGTTACTTTGAGATTCGTGCTGAACGGTTCGGATTTTCTAAAAAATCAACTCTAATTTTGAAATTTTGAGATATGTGAAATCCCTAGCCGACATTTCATTTCATCTATCCTCTTTTTTGAATTCTGAATTTTGAATTTACAGTCGCTCCTCTTGCACCTCTCTCTCTCTCTCTCTCTCTCTCTCACGCTCATAGGCTCAGAGCAGCATTTTCTCCAAAACCCATCTATGATCTATCCTCACTCAGCTCAGCTCAGCTCTCTCTCTCCCGTTCAAAAAGGTGGGTTAATTTTTCTTTTGCACTTCAATAAAAAATTGAAGAATAATGTTTGCAAATGTGCCATCCTCCTTTTTAAATTGTTAATTTGGTAGAATGGTCTTCGCGCCCAATTCGACAGTTGATTTGGTAGAATGTTTTTTTTTTTTGATTGGAAGCCCTTAGGCATTAATCATTAAATAAAAACGTACCAGTACAATAAGTTTGCTGAGATAAACCAATTTATCTAACCTAAGAAGATAAACAGTAAATTAAGGCCTGAACATGCCTGCTGGTTTGAACCAGTACCCTACAACACACTAATTTGTTGAAACAGTGCCTAATTAATCACATCATTCTACTCTAAAGTCAATTATGCTCAGCTGGTTCTCTAATTGAGGCCTGTTGCCTTGCTCCCCTTCCAATTTGACAGTTGATGAGGCCCTGTCAGTGCTTCTCTAGATACATGTCTGATGGAGAGAAAATCCTTCATGGACTGCGCAATTCTGACACATTCAGATGCCTTCCATGAGGGCAAATCTTGGAGATTGTTACCAGTAACCATCCCTTTCAAATTCCCCCCCTGCTGGTAAATACCTGTACCCCATCCTGCCCTTTTAGAACTGTCCCATGATGCATCTTTGCTTGAAAAATAACCTCGCTGCATCCTTTCCAGATACACAAAATGAAATTACACAAGACCACTATGTCCTTCACCTTCATGGCCTGTGTGAGATTTATTAAGGTTCTTGTGAAATCAAGTGGCAGTTGATCCACTTGGAGTGCCATGGATGAGGCATACCAAGTAGCTCGGGATAACGGGCAAAAAAAGATTACATAGTTTAGAAATTCGTTTTCTTGGCCACACCTAGTACATGTCGGATTAATCGATTGCATCCTCCAATTTAAACCTGCCATAATGGACACCCCTCCGTGTATGGCCTTCCATAAGAACATTTGCACTCTTGGTATTAATTAACCCTTTCCAAGACCAGACCCATTTCCAGGCCTCCAGTTTTAGGGCATCACAGTGTACCTGATGGTGGTTCTGTTGTACCAGTATTAAGTACCCTTCCCTGGTCTGAGCATCAAGATTTTTTACTGGTTCTCTAAAGCTTTCTCTTTTAATCTTACATATGTGATTTTGTATGTATATTAGGACAAAAAAAAGTTTTTGGTGCTAGACAAAGTTTTTTTCATATATGTGTTACTTTTTGCTTTTTTCTACGCCATTAACAGAGGCTGACTGAACCTTTCATTAGTTATTAACTTATTACATACAAACAAACAATGGTGTCAGTGACAACATATCTTTTTTTTTTGTGTATGTTAACACAGGATTTGATGCAAGGTTTCTTTGAACATTGAATCATGAATGACATGGTTGACTGGATTAGTAGACTGCCTGATGATGTTTTGAACTGTATCCTCTCCCGTCTTACTGCAAAAGAGGTTGTGCAAACATGCATCCTTTCCAAAAGATGGAGAAACACTTGGGCTTCTGCGCGGGTCTTGAACTTCCAACTTTATGATTTTGAATATGATAGTGACCGGTTTGGCCGGTTTGTAGATAGTGTGTTTGAAAATAGAGGGCAATCTTGCTTGGGCAAAGTCATATATGAAGGGGAATTTGAGGATACCTCTCATGGGCCTTCAATGCAATGGCTTGATCGTGCAGCATTACTAATGCCTCAGGCTATCATTGTCTGCATTATTACTGATGGTCAGTTGATTTTTCCCGATTCGGTGTTCTCATGTAAAAGCCTAGAATACCTTGGGTTGTCTGTGTGCATGGATGGGTTATGTATTATTAGACCCAAATCAATTGCTCTTCCTTCTCTCCAAACTTTGGTGCTAGAATACTTGAGTCTTGATGATGATTTAGCACAAAAGCTTTTCTTGGGCTGCCCCTCTCTCGAAAGCCTCAAGTTAGAATGCTGTGATTTGTTTATATCTGACATTTCCTCTAACGTGTTGAAGAAGTTGTTTCTGACCGATTGCCATCTCTATCAGCATATGCGAATTTGTTGCCCTAGTCTTATTTCTTTGTCCATGTATTGTTTCTCTAACAGCACCAGAATTATTTCATTGGAGAAAATGACCTCTCTTGTAAATGCTCAAATTGGCTTAGATTGGTTTGATAAGGAACAGGATGAAGAGGATGTTAGTGATCTGCCTGATGCGCAACTTATTAGTGGTCTCTCAAATGCTACAAGTTTGAAGTTTTATTTACGAGATCCTCATTCAAAGGTAAAACACATATTTTCTCAGCTCTATGAAACCAACACTCAAATTCATTTCCTTATTGGCATTATTTGGCATGGACGTAATAATGTTTGTGTTACTCAAAAACATTGCTTGCATTTTAATTAAAAGCACATTAATTTCCCAATTGAATGTATTGTTATTTGTGCAATTCCTTTTCTATACATAAATGCATGTTCCCCTTTATTGCAAACTCTTTGAACTACAATGTAAGATGGATGTTCCCTTTAAAATTTAAAAATGATTCTCTTTTTTAACAAGGAACTTTGGAAGAAGGATATTTCTAAGTGCACAACCTTCAGGAACTTGAAGAGCTTGGAAATTAAAGCTCAGTACATGATTAGTCATTTCGATTGGATAGCTTATTTCCTTGAGCATTCTCCTCTTCTACAAAAGCTTACTTTAAAATGTCTCTCGACAGAGTACTCTCTCTCTCTCTCCCTCTCTCTATTCAATTGGTTGATACTCTATATACAATTTAGTAATTTAAAATCAATCTATAGAGACTAGAGAGCACCCTATGTCTTTTTCTATGCTGGTAATTAACTTTTTATTTGAAAATTAATGCATGATGGTCATATTCTAATTGTGAACTTTGTTTTTACTACCAAATCAGAGAAAACTTGATAGACGCCAAGCAAGATGTTTCGTTCCTGGTCGAGCATCTTGAGACAGTTGATATTCATTACCCGAAGGATGGTAAGTTGCCAATTAAGCTCATGAGTATGTTGGAAAGACGTGTAAAGACTTTTGGGAATATTAATATTTCCTCAGTTTAGTACCTCACCTTTATCAGAAGTGTTTTGCACAGATTAGTACTGTACCACTTTATCCTCTTTTGGCCTAATTACATTGAGACCATGCTGTGTTATGTTATGTTTGTTTCTTAATTCTACTTGCTGCATCCTTCTTCTTTGAGTTGAGTAGGTTTGTATGCATTCTGAGATTTTTTTTTTTAGAGTGTTTTCTTATAAACTTAGTGAAGTGTGCTTCATATATAAACATAGTAGTAATAAACACAAAAACAATGTTGAGGCTAAACAAGACTTAATTAATTGTAAAATGGCCTCCAACACCGAGTCGATTTCGTTCGTATGCTCTACAGTACCTCAAATGTTGAATTTGATTAGAATTGGGATCAATCCTGATCCTAGTTAGAAATTCATAGAGGCCTTTATGGAAAGATAGACTCATATATCTCCTTTGGATGATTGCTTGCTTCTCTCTTTGGATTGTACAACATTGAAGGGATACAACTACCCACCAATTAATATTTCATTCATCTAACTTTTTTTTACATGGTTTATGGCAAAGGCGACCACCTCCATTAAAAAAGCAAACTGAGATCTATCTCCATTTCATTCTATGATTGATTGTTATATTATATATAATAATTAGGTCCATTTAAAATCATACTGCTATTTAATCAAATCCTCTCCATATATAGAGAGAGAGATAGGCTATGGTGAGTTGTGAAGTAAAACGTCGTTTTACTTCACGTCATATTTTCATTTTGAAAGTCTAAACAACCGATCTGAACCGTTTAACATTTTCTAAATATTGAAATGTGCTTGGAGACTAAATTTTACATTTTTTTGAATTTTTTTACTATTTATTAAGCCACTTTGAAATCGCTGATCCACTGTAAACAGTAAAAAACAGTAAAATTTTCTGGATCACTGGATCAGCGATTTTCAAAGTGGCTTAATAAATAGTAAAAAAATTTCAAAAAATGTAAAATTTAGTCTCCAAGCACATTTCAATATTTATAACATGTTGAACTGTTCGGATCGGTTGTTTGGATTTTCAAAATGAAAATATGAGCGTGAAGTAAAAATGACATCTTACTTCGCAACTCACCATAGTCCAGCTCTATATATATAGAGAGAGACCGGCTAATGTCCTAACGTTATAACTTCGGCCGAAGTTATAACGAGTCGTTAACAACCGATCCGAACCGTTCAACTTTTTCTAAATATTGAAATGTGCTTGGAGACTAAATTTTACATTTTTTGGAATTTTTTTACTATTTATTAAGCCACTTTGAAAATCGCAGATCTGCTGTGAACAGTAAAAAACAGTAAAATTTTCTGGACCACCGGATCAGTATTTTCAAAGTGGCTTAATAAATAGTAAAAATTCCAAAAAATGTAAAATTTAGTCTCCAAGCACATTTCAATATTTAGAACATGTTGAACGGTTCGGATCGGTTGTTTGGATTTTGAAATTGCAAAAACGACTCGTTATAACTTCGGCCGAAGTTATAACGTTATGATATTAGCCAACCTCTATATATATAGGGGCTAGCTACTATGCTTATAACTCATTTTTGCGTTTTCAATGTTCAAATGGTCGATCCGACCATTCATCTTGTTCTCCATATTAATATGTGCTTGGAGACCAAATTTTACATTTTTCTGAATTTTTTTACTATTTATTAAGCCACTTTGAAATTGCTGATCCGGGTGAACAGTAAAAACAGTGCAACAAAATTCTGGACCATATGATCAGCAATTTTCAAAGTGGCTTAATAAATAGTAAAAAAATTCAGAAAAATATAAAATTTGGTCTCCAAGCACATATTAATATGGAGAACAAGATGAACGGTCGGATTGACCATTTGAACATTGGAAACGCAAAAATGAGTTATAAGCATATGTGGGCATATGCTTATATAAGCATAATAGCCAAACACTATATATATATATATAAGATAACCCATGCATGCACACCGACCAAGCATTACTAGAGCATTACTTCCATTCAAATTTTCAATGGACAGCTTACAGAAAAGTGTTTATTAATAGAAAAATGGTTAACCTACATATTATGCAATAATTATTATAATTAAATTAAGAATCGATATATTATTTTCATATGGTAACAAAATTTAGTATCTAGCTACAAGTATTAATTAGTAGGCTTTAATTATCTAATACGCACCAACACGACATGGCCAGATGAAAGGATAACATTAATTTGAAAACAAGGTTACATACATGATACATGCATCATACATGTAAGATACATAAAGAAGGATTACATTTACACGTTGTATTCTTATTAATTTTTTTTAATTGAATGCAGGACGGCTAATCAGTGTCATTTCAGCATATATAACACCAACTCCAAAAAATATTGAATCGACTAAAAACGGTGAATCCAAACCGTTCGAACTGATAAATTTCATTAGTTCTATGTTTACATGCAAAATTTATAATTTTTTGAATTTATCTGGTACCAAGTTAAGTGGTCAAATGTGGGAGTTTTTAAGTTAATTTTAATACATTCATTTTTCAACATTTTTAACTGCTTGAGTTGGTACTAAAATAACTCGAAAAAATAAAAAAATTACATGTAAACACATCACTCATAAAGTAAATCGGTTTGAACGGTTTGAATTAGTCGTTTGAAATCTTTTCAATAAATTTTGTTTGGTATCATATGACGCTGATGTCATACTAGCTGGACTCTTTAAGCATTGCTTCATGATGCCCAAATATTCAACCATTTATGATATTTATAAGCACAGAAATCTAGAGACGAAACTAAAAAATTTAGATTGAAAGGTTGAAACATAAATCTACAAAATATTATAGGTGGAATTTAAACATAAGTCTCCACAATTAAAAATTAAAATTTTAATCATTAAGCTAAAAAATACATATAACATTTTATAAAGGAGGCTAGCTAACCTATGTAAAAACTTAAAAAAAAATCAATTAAATTTCAATATATAAATAATTAAAATTTTAAAATTATAAGGATAGCTAAGCATTCCTATGATTAATTAGCTCAAGATCTGCAAAAAGTGTATTTTTTTTTTTTTTTGCAAGTTTAATGAATTTTTTAGATTTACATAAACACTCGCTTGGTATTTAAGTGGTGAGATGTTAAAATTAGTTTTAAAATCAAGATTTCCAAATTAAATGGGAAAGATACACAAATTCTGCATTTATATTTGTGTTCACGAACATTTGAATCCATGACCTCATAAAAAAAATGCAATTTTAATAATTTACCATGTGAGCTACCAAATTAATCACATTTAATTTTATGGATACAACTAACATTTTGTCAAGTTAACCAATGCATTAAGTATTACCAAAATCACCTCTAACATAATAATTAAGTAAGAAAATATTACATATTCGGATTTAAACACCAACTAAGATTTATGAAAAAAAGAGAAACATGAATCCTTCTTTTTACTAAAAAGAAAATACATATAGTATTCCTGTTGTTCAATTTATCCAAGTTAGGCTATAATTATATGAAAACCAAATTATTGCTATATATATTGACCATAAAATTAAGAAAAAAGAAAACTCTTTTTTTGAAACTAAACTTAATTATTGTGGTCAATTGTGTTTCAATGAAAGATTTTTAGTTCACTACATATGTTAATGCATTTTAGAACCTTCAAAATTTATTTTGAATTATAAAACGCATTAGTTCAAAAACAAGTTTTAATAATATTTTGCGTAGGAGAATCAACTTTTGATCTAGCGGCTTAGGCAATACTTTCATACAGAATGTTGCTGGTTCAAAATCTGTATAAATGGATATCTTATACACACCTTGTTGGCCCTCCAATGGCCCATGATCCATTATAAAAGGCATCCAACTATTCCTCAATCTTCTCCATTGATTTACAAATGGATATGACCATTTGACAAAATGACAGCTAATGGCTACCTCAATTATCCCTTCTCTGGTTAACTTCAGTGAACATTTAACCGGCTATGTCTAATATTAATTAAATGGGATTTCTTTCTTTTTTAATAATTTTCAATGGTAATATACAATAACTCTTCAAGCAAATCTTTTGTATTAATTTTTTCAGATCACATACATTGAATTCAGATAAGAATATGAGATTAGATGGTGAATGAACCCTATATAAATCCTCCATTGATACAAGGAAAAGAACACAACCAAGCGTATATGCAAAGAGAACGGAGTAGGTCCGATGCCCATGAGACCTACTTTTAGGTTCAACGACCATGATGACTGTCCGATCTAATTTAAGATTTGTGCACACGATTGAAACATACACGCACGAATAAAGCGTTCTGCACGAATCTTAAAGAAAATAGACGGTGATTAAAACCCATCGAATCAGAGTAGGTCCGATGCCCATCGGACCTACTCTCAAGTGATATGCAAATTATAGAGAGATGAGATGGAGAAAAAGTAGAGAATGCTTGAAATCTAAGAAATTACATGCTCTCATCCCTAAAAGGTAAAAAGCCCATTCTCTAATAATGCAATTTATACTTTACCTTTTAAGGTATGGGCTTTCTCTTTGTCTCTTTCTTTACCTTTTCTTAAACTTGTTTTTTCTAATATTGTTATTAATGAATCATCAAACATTTAAAGTTATTGGAATTTTGTAACCTCAGTTGTTGACTTGATTGACTTTGTATACTAAACTATGAGATCGCATGTTGTGAATTTGAAATTAGAGTGTTAATAAAAAATTTCAGGTATACCGCAAATGTTGTTTACGGTACGAAAAATAAATAAATTTCAAACTTGTATGCATTATCTGAATGTTCATGTGATCATAAAAGATTGTACTGGATGGATTATAATTGATAACTGTTTTGGTTAAAAGAAAATAAAATCACTAAAATCTTGTTTTGTTTCTGTGCATTAACAGAATGAAAGAGAGAAGAAGAGGAAAGCAAGATATGAGCAAAGAATGCATAGATGTAAATGCTTGGAACTGGTAATATATATATATATATATATATATATATATATATATATAGTGCTTGCTATTCTACTTATATAAGCTATGATGGCATATGCTTATAAGTCATTTTGTGTTTTTAAAGTTCACATAGTCGATTTGAAGCCCTCAACGTGTTCTTCATATTAAAATATGCTTGGAGACCAAATTTTACATTTTTTGAAAATTTTTTACTATTTTTTAGAATTTTTCAAATCACTATTTTGAGGATTTTTTATTATTTTTCTGATTTTTTTAGTATATTGAAACACTGTTTTAAAAAATTTTAAAAAAATAGTAAAAAATTTCAAAAAATGGTAAAATTTGGTCTCCAAGCATATTTTAATATGGAGAACATGGTGATTGCTTCAGATTGACTATTTAAGACGTTAGAAAACACAAAAATGTGACTTATAAGCATATGTCATCATATGCTTATATAAGTAGAATAGCCAACCTATATATATATATATATATATATATATATATATATATATTATATATATTATATTATATATATTATATATATATGTGCTTGGCTATTATGCTTATATAAGCATATGCCCACATATGCTTATAACTCATTTTTGCGTTTCCAATTTTCAAAGATGGTTGATCCGACCGTTCATCTTGTTCTCCATATTAATATGTGCTTGGAGACCAAATTTTACATTTTTCTGAATTTTTTTTTACTATTTATTAAGCCACTTTGAAAATTGCTGATCATAGGTCCAGAATTTGTTGCACGGTTTTTACTGTTCACCCGGATCAGCATTTCAAAGTGGCTTAATAAATAGTAAAAAATTCAGAAAAATGTAAAATTTGGTTCTCCAAGCACTAGTAATATGGAGAACAAGATGAACGGTCGGATCGACCATTTGAAACATTGGAAACGCAAAAATGAGTTATAAGCATATGTGGGCATATGCTTATATAAGCATAGTAGCCAGCCCCATATATATAATATATATTATATTATATATATATATATATAGATATATAAGCTTAGAACATTGAGTTTGATCAATCTTATTTTTTATTTTTATTTTTATTTATGAATGTAGGTGAAGATGCTTCATGG
>JAJGRW010001274.1:416541-505394 GCA_025461045.1 Carex parvula
TTTTGACTTAAGTATTTTCGAACATCTAAAGATAAAAAAACATCACATAAAAGTGAATATGCAAAGTTCAATTTTTGTCTGACAAAGGTAAAAGGAAATTCACAGAGAGACCCTTATCATTAGTTTATTTACATAGTTTGTCAAAAACAGTGAATTTACAAAGGTGAAAATCGTTGAGCAACTATGAAGGTCATGGATTCAATGGTTCTGACATAGCTCCTTTTACAGAAAATCCCTTTTATATACTTATTTTGCCCTTAGTTCTTTTTATTTTACAATAAATCCTTGGATTATAACTACTGTATAGGTTTATAAATACCAAAGCAAGAAAAAAAATCTAGAATGAGTTCATTGATATTTTTGTTTGTCATAAGTACCAGAGAGCTTATTTTTGTATGGAAGTCCTTACTTTGTCTTTATTTACACAATGGAAGAGAGAGAGAGAGGGGATTACCAGTGGATTAGAATAAACCAAATAAGTGGACCAAGTGGTTATGACTTATAATCACCCAAAGCATCTTAAAAAGGGGGTTTTATAGTTAACAGTATTAGAAATAATCAAACTATGTCCATCATGTATCCTAATAAAATCACAACATTGAGAGTAATAAATCCAAAAGTGAAAACTAATAACTAAAACTAAAAGGACATAACCAACATAGCAATACCAAATTACTTAGCAATAGAAAATTCCAGCATATTATCAATGAAAATATGAGCTAGACCCTTATTTTTCTTCAAAAAAAAAAAAAAATTCCAGCATAAAGATGTCATACCAAGGTTCAGTAAATCTAATCAGACAAACCCTTGTAATCCACTAGGCACCTGAAAGCACCAAGCAAGCACCATTCTGTGCCCAGAAGCTGAGGCTCTAAATTACAGAGCAATCAGAACAAATTATTTCCAATCAAGCAGTACCACACCAATTTTTTTTTTATCACAACCAAATTATTTTTATTTGGTTAAATGGACATAATACTTATTAAACCAGACAACTCTCTCACTGTTCTCATCCAAATCAACTAATTCCCTTTCATATTATAAATATTAACACAAATTTGTCAGTAACAACAAGTGAGAAAAAAAGCAGGAGAAACTCCCGTACCATTACCTAAATCAGACCCGTTGTTGGTCTTGGGCCGCTTCACCTCAGCATCGCTGAACAGCTTGGCTGCGATCGCCTGAGCGCGCTGCTTGGCTGCCTCTATTTCATCCATCGGCGGAGGCACGTTATTGTATGACTATGACGGCGCTTTATCCTGCGTGGGAGCGGACGAGAATCCAGACTACCGGCGCGGCGGAGGCGTGTCCGAGTCATCATATTTCCTCTTGAAATCCGATCGGGACGAATACCCTAGCTCCTCCGCCATTTCTGGGATTAGGGTTAGGTTTTGGGTTAAAATCGGCAAAAGGATAATGAAGGAACAGGTGACGGAGGCGAGGAGCGGGGTCGCTTTCTTTTTTTTTGGGGCTAAACCTAACGCGCGGGAGTCGGAAGATTGGCGGGGGTTATTTTTAGGGGTACCCTTCAGCGACCGGGCGAAATCGGTCGCTGAAAGGTGTTTTCGCCGGTCGCAGAAGGAGTCGTCGCCAAAACCATTTATTTATTTGTTTTTTTTTTGAGAAAAAAACTTTCAGCGACCAGCGACTTCACTGGTCGCTAATACCAGTCGCTGATACTATAGTTTGCTGTAGTGATGGTTGCCACAGAAAATCATGTGAGAATTGGATCTGTTTCATTGAGTACGATCCAAGTTGGTTTTTTTTTTTAATTCTGCAAAAATAGTGGAAATGACCGAATTTAAGAAAAAAAATTGGATCTGACTCAATGGATTTGGACTTGATTAAATATGGCGCCTATCCTTTTCTACCGTTTGAAAAAAATTAAATAACAGTGGATCTGGACCATTGAGTCTAATTCGAATTTTTGGATCGGACTCAATAAATCAGATCTTTCTATATTTGTTGGAAACGAAGTACTCTTTCTATTTTCATACATCTCAATTAAATAATTTCTATTGATAAAAAAATTTATGTCCATCACAACTTATTCAATTAGATATTTCTCCATTTAAATTTAAAAATTAGTTATTTCTTCATCTAGTCATATGGGTAGTGGTCTTCTCTCCCATTCTCATGTCAAATGTACACGGCAACAACAACAGCCACATCTCTACTGATATCCACACAGACAGGTTGACAAATAACTACGAATCCAAGCGCTAGTACCTAATACGTCCTATCTCAGGAGATGAGGCCGTATGGAAAGGTGGACTGGGCAGGATTCGCCCTGCCAAGGAATGGCAGGTCGAAGTGTGGACTGAGTTAGGAAGTCGGGGAAGTTTGGAAGAGATTCGGACTCTAACCTGTGTGATCTCTCTCTTAGTCCAAATTGCGATCCCTGTCTGATGGAAATTTTTGTCTTATATAGTCTAACCATAACTACTATCCCGGGCATTTGATAGGTTTAATTTATATATATGTTCGGTCTGGTTTTTATTACATAATAGCACCAAATATCATGTATTTTAGTATAACATAGGATTAAATACCTCTAGAATCAAGTTACTGCATTTGCTTGTATGAAATTCGCAGGAAAACAAGAAAAAGAAGCTAAGTGCGGACGCACAGGCCCAGGGTGCGGCCGCACTCGTCACTTGGAAGAAAAAGCAAGCTCCAGAGGAAATGTCCAGAGGAATGCGGACGCACTAAAAGTTGGTGCGGACGCACTTTCTACTTAGCCAGATTTTCCAGAAGAAATCCAGCAGCAGAGAAAATAAATGCGGACATACTGACCCAGAGTGCGGACGCACTCAGACATCAGACACAGAAAACAGAAAAGTCCGAGCGCAGTGCGGACCCACTCGGGCCGCACTCGATCCGCACTCAGCAACACACAGTTTGTATTTTAGCCATATCTTGGTCATACGAACTCCAATTTGGGTGATTCAAAGTTTGACGGAACCAGAACAAAGAGATCTACAACTTTCATGAAGGAAACAAATCCAAATTCGGAATGTATAATTCAGTTCAGACGCACTTGGGCCGCATTCAGCCTGAAAACTGCTATTTCGAGGATTTTCTATTTTCGGCACTTCAGACCACGACCCAAAGGTGGAGAATAGAAGGTGGAAACGTGGGGAACACGTTGGGACAGATTTAGAATGATTTCCCACGTCCATATGCTCCAGATCCATTATAAAAGGAAGGGAATTTCTTCTCCATAATCATCATCATTCTAAGAGAGAAATTCACGAGATAGAGCATCAACCACAGGAGCATTCAAGAAGAAAGAAGGCGAATTCTCACAGCAAACGCAAGGAAGACTATGGTTTTTGATTAGAGAAGGGTGTATTCTATTTCTCTAGTTAGTTTCTCTTTGTCTTTACTTATTTTGTACTTGAATTCATGATGAATACTTGTTTCTCCATGAGAGGCTAGTTTATCTCTAGGGGTTTATGTCATGTAGCATGAACTTGTTTAATTCTATTTTACTCGGATTTTAGTTTTTATGATGATTGTTTGATTTGATGTTAATTTTTGTGATTTATTCTTTATGAATTTCATTAGTACTTGAATTGTAGTCACCTGGTTAGGTTTAGTTAATTGAAGTAGCTTGAAATCGCGTTGATCGTGTCTTTCCGCTTTAGTTTATTGAACTCTAGTATTGGTCAAGGTAAGGAAAGTACTAATTGAAATCATAAATACATATCTTAGGATTTAGTTTATCTTAGGACCAATTTGATATCTAAACCGGAACTATAGGAATTAAGGTTAGGGTTTGGTGAATGACTTAATCGTGAAGTCAAAACCTAATTAGGACACCTTAGAACAAATATCGATATATACATTGGAGCATGTGACTTAAATATCCCTCTAGGTTAGTGACAGCCCTAGAATTCGAGGAACATTAATCCATCCACCCAAAGTATTTGTATTAATATTTGTTCCAAAGGCTAATCAAATCTAGGTTAGAAACCTCGTCATATCAAACATGAATTTAAACAAACCGAGTAGATAGAATTAGCAAGGGATTGTGGACCGAATACCCCTAGACTTCTCCAACTTGATTTTCACCCGACTTTTAATTGCTTTTTATTACGAAACTTTAATTTTCCTTTAAAAATGAAATTATACAAAACCCCCCTTTTACTTTTATTGTTTAGTTTTAGAAGTAGTTTTCTTTATTGAAAATTGATATTTTCCTATCTCCCTGCGGATCGACACCTAAATACTACAATTGATAGGTTGTCGCTTGCAACTGACCTATTCATTGGGTTCGAAGGTTTATAAATATTTAAAAGTTAAAAAGAGTATAAAAACACCATACCTAAAATACTCAACAGCATTTATGGAGAACGTGGGCAGTTATGCCAGCCGTTTCCCGGGACGTGGGCAATTAAGCTAGCTGTTTCTGCGACTATCTCATATGTCTGTGGCTCAAGCCCATTTTTGGGCTATGTCATTTGAGGCCGTTTATTGAGGCCCAGTTTAGTGAGACTTTGGGTTTTTCATATGACTTCAGGTTGGCCTCTTAGAGAGGTCCGAATCCCAGCCTTTCATAGCCCAGTTAAAACAAGTAAAATGACCTGTGGAACATGGTCCTATCATTAGTCCCCAAAGTCGGAATGCATCAGCGAGATGCTTTCAACTTGAATGTGAATAACTCGAGGAAAGTATTCTATTATTGTCAATAATGTGTTATCAACGTAACAATCTATCTTCTAATGTTGGGGGTATCTTGGGTATGTATCCCGGAGTAAGTATGTTAATATGCTAAATATCCTTAGACAACTAAGTGTGTCCTTAGACAAGATACGCTTAGTGTCGCGTTTTTTTTTTTTGTTTACGAAGGGAGGTGGCTCCCGAGTTAGTCGAGTTAGAAAAGAAAAAGAAATCATCAAAGTAAAAGATCTCGGAGAAATAAAGTGATCATAATATATCGAAATCATACAAAGCCTAAGTCAAGAGAATATCGAAATCATACAAAGCCTAATTTAACTAAACATGAGATGTTCTTATACGCAGTGCCAGGAAGTATGTTTCCACTTCTGTCATGTCGAAAAACTTAGCGACGAAAAACAGTGGTTGCAATAACTTTTATATTCGTAGCAATATCTATTTTCGGGCAACAATCACAATTGGTTGCAACAACAATTATTTTGTTGCAATAAATATATTCTATTACAACTAATTAATTTAGTAGCAATATTATTAATTTATTGCAACTAATTAGTTTATTAGTTGCAATGTATTGTTGCAAACAACTGAATTTGGTGTAGTGTGGTTTCGGTCCAATGCAGGCCCACTGTTTATATTAAGCCTATTTCGGCCCAATTGCTCAATTGAAAAATTATAAGAACCAAGTTTAACAATTCATGTACCTTGCATGACCCAATTAATACTTCAAAGAAGCCAGTTCAGAAAAAAATAATCCTCACTCAGTCAATCTAAGTGAACTTACTACTCTGAATATATTATCATAAGCTGAACTATGGGAAACCTAACACCAAATTTTGACACTTCTTGTAATTATGTTCAGATTCAACACTTTGTCATACATGCATGCTTGTGTGTGTATTTTCTCATGTCGCTATGCTGAACCACTCTCCAGAGCTGCCTCCATATATCAAGATTGTTCTCAAAGGGAGTAACAACAAATTAACTTGTCATTCGCCTCCAATCTACATGAACAATGAATGTTTAAATGTACTTGTCAGTTTGGATGTAATACACTTCTATTATGCCAAATTCCAATTTCGATTCTGAGAAAATATCTGCTACAGTAAGTAAGCAAAATAATGTAAAAATAATGTTGTCACCCATGTACACCAACATGCACAGAAACAATAATTAGTCTGCGTGTTTGAATTAAGTGCCTAATTTCATCTTCTTCTTTTTATTCATTTTAAATTTATAAGTTCCTATTTTATTTTTTATTAAAAAAATTAAAAAGTATGTAACATGTGTTGGATAAACTTGAGTTTGCGTGCACACAAACATATTTTATTTTCTAAATTTGGTCAATTGAGAATTTTGGGTCAAATATCTCTTCTAGGAGGTGATTCATTATCTCGGCCCAATTACTTGAGTTCCTTTTTTGGGCCTAGAAATAATTCACCAATGAATCTTGTACACTATTTTAGTAAATGAACTCAAGGTAATTTCCTCAAGCTTGTAGTACAAACTCTACTTAATTTAATTATCACAATATTCAACATTCAACATAAGCAATATACATAAGACAATATTCAACATTCAACATAAGCAATATACATAAGACAATATTCAACATTCAACATATATATTCATAATTCAACAAATATTCGACAAATATAATTCAATATTAAAATAACCACCCATCTTATTTATGATTGGTTGCACTTTACAATTTCAATATCCGTTTAGAAATGTAACAAATTAAATCCAACAAACCATAATATTTTCTCTACGAAAATACAATAAACTAACCAGTGCAAACTCACCATTGACAATAAAATAATAATACAATGCTTGTCGGTAGGAGGAGGCAGTATTGTAGCCTCTGCACTATTACCATTCTTTGTTATAAACACAACATCCATTCCCCATATTGTGTGTTGTTCATTGTGACAGTGCATGTACCAAACTCCTAATTTAATTGCAAAACAAAAATATATGTTGAGGGTTAGTGTCTGAAAAACACTCAAAACAACAATTTGTAATAGTAACTAATCTACTATTTGATTAATTTTGCCTAGCTAATTAATTAGTCTGGATCAACTATCTAATCAAATATTGCTAAACAAGCCGTTCTCATTGTAGTTGTGTAACACCTTTGATTATCAAAATTAAATCAATAAAAAAGATTCAATAAATTTGAAATTTAAAAAAAAAGGAAAAAAATTTAAACTCTCCTGGATTAGCTGCCCTAAAGCAGATAGTTGCCCAACCGTTCTTTGGCACACCCAAAGTGTTTACAAATGGAGGATCAACCAAGTTGTAACTCAGAGGATCTGTTGTGTTGTCGAAGTTGCTGGTTCCACTTCCAATTAAATAGAAGTTGTGGCCGTGCAAGTGTATTGGATGGGTAACATGTCCGTCTACTAACCTTGTTGGACAATTCCGGTGCCCGGACGGTCGAAAGGAAAGATGACTCCTTGGCCATAGCGCTCGGGAATTGTCACACCCTGAGACAACCTGCCACGTATTTCTATGTAAGGCATATGCACATCACATACATTATCAATAACAATATAAATAAATCCACATTTATTTCATAATCAAAAGAGTTTAACAAACGATCATGACAGACATGGCTGCCATGCCTGCTCAATGTATCAATTATTGAATCATGAAAATAAGACCAAACAACATGTGGCAATTTATCAATCATAAGCTTTCCCGCTAGGTCTCACTCTTGTACTTGCTCGAATCCTTCCTCTTCGTTACCTGGAACCCACATAAAAGTGGAGCGGGTGAGAGATCGAACCTTCTCTCAGTGCGGGATTTAGTTCCAACCCAGAGCTTATAAAACCTTTACTTACTCTCAAATATGAATATACATAATTAAAATGCGTATGCTTCTTCTAATGCAATGCATATCCTATCATTACTTACTACTTTCATTTACTTTTAAAATTCTGTTAATCTATTTCGTGTGCCTCACTAGACGGTGAATTCATATGCCGCTAAGTCTTGGCGGTGATAGGACCGCTTCCGCCTACAATCATGTCCGTGACAGGACCGCTTGCGCCTACAATCACGTACGCTATAGGACCGCGTCAGCCTACAATCACATCCGTGACAGGACCGCTTTCGCCTACAGTCACGTTAACGAGGGGTCCAGTCGAACACTAGACCCAATGTATACATCCCAATATGCAAGCATATCGGCCCTTGTTCAGTTTTCTTGTTCGTTCATGTCATGCACTTTTATTCAATCACAATTCATGCCATGCTCAACACATTCTATTCATGCAAGTCCATTGGTCAATGTATGAATCATATCCTTTCATGCAATTTATTTATGTACTACTCAAGTCATACGAATGGTTCGAAAAACAACATGCACAATTCCAACTAATGCCATAATAATAAACAGTTGAATGACAATAGGCAAGTAAGGTAGTTTTATAAAGTCTAGGAAACCCACACCTGTTGTCGTAGGGAAGTCGTTAGACGTCTCAAGATCTTCTAGGACTCTAGAGTTTGAACCTAAACGAATGTCCACATTAATACCTCGTATTAATCATTGATTTACTAATTAAAATATTTTTATAATTCTTAAAGTCTAGGTTACGTAATTAAATTATTAAAGATAAGAAGTTAAAGTTCAAAAGGTAATTAGATACTCTAACCGAAAGTGAATACTCATGAAATTTCTTAGCAGCAATTAAATCGAAGCATTAACAATTAAACCTTTAAGATTCAAAAAGTCGAACAATTAAATCGAAGTTCAAATAAATGAGCTATATTAAATTCGGTAGAGATAATGAATGAAAAAAAAGAATATAATATTTAAATGAATGATTGAAGTTTAAATAATTTAATAAGGGTCCGAATCGGTTGAGATAGGATAAGGAAAGTATCTATTAGCAGGGAAATCTGGAAATTTAGAATAGGTGACTAATCTAGAAAGGAATTTTACTATATATATATAAGAGTGAGCCTATGGTGCTATGCATAGCACGGATGGGGTCCGTGCTACGGCTCAAAATTTGACTTTTCAAAATCCTAACGGTCGATCCAACCGTTCAATGTGATAACCATATGAATATGTACTTGCAAACTAAATTTTATATTTTTTCGAATTTTTTTACTATTTTTTTAGATAGGTAGAAAAATCAGTGTTTTCTGAAAATTCTGGACCATCAAAATTCTACCTATCTAAAAAAATAGTAAAAAAATTCAAAAAAATATAAAATTTAGTTTGCAAGTACATATTCATATGGTTATCACATTGAACGGTTGGATCGACCGTTAGAATTTTGAAAAATCAAATTTTGAGCCGTAGCACGGACCCCATCCGTACTATGCATAGCACCATATCCTCACTCTATATATAAATATATATATTACTAACAGAAGTCTTGGACTTTTGAATCAATCGTGTGAAAAATTTAGAAGTACATCCTCACTAGTATCTATCTATCAATATAAACTAAGTGTATTTAAATAAAGAAACTAAGTTAACAGAAGGCATCCGAATATTTGAAAATATGGAAAGTAAATTATTAAAGGAAGGTATTATTTGTGATTACCATTAGGTGCTAATAATAACAAAATTTCTAACTTCATATACTTTCTTCAGTACTATAACTCGTAGGGATTAATTTAAAATAAGATAAATTAATGGAGAAAAGAAATTCATGATATCATCTATGTATATTTATAAAACTAATCATTTTTAATTGAAAGGAGAAATGAATTGCGGGAAGAATTAATAGAATCATCGTATAAGATTCCAAGTTATTGTTACTTCAACTATTGGAACATCTAAGGTTCCCTTTGGAGTTGTCATCGTAACATGACCCGTGTAGGTGTCTTGCACCGATTATAGGTCGGATTATGAAAAGATCGAAATAAACAAAAGAACAAGAATCAACCCAAGCCGTATAGATGTTATACATCGTTTATGCCTTGGATTTATTATTTTATTTTTGTGGAGAAGAAATAAAGAAAACAAAACCAAAACAAAAAGAAAAATGAAACAAAATAATACAGAAAAAAAAATACACGTCCCTTAGGTCTTGTTTATTTGATGAATTTATTATTAATTTATTCAAATAAGATATAACAATTTAATTAGTTTGAAAATAAATGGTTACCTTGAGGTCTTGTTACCTTGAGGTCGACAAGAGAGGATGAGGTAGCTAGAGGGTTTAGTTTATTATTTTATTTTTGTAAGAAAGAGTGTGTCGGCTGTGGGTGGGATGTGGGGGGTTTAAATAGGAGTTATTAGGTTTAGTAAATTAATTAGGGAATTGGACTTGAAATTGTGGGCTAGGCTTTCAAATTTTGCTTGGGCCTCTTAATTAATTATAGTCTCGTTAACCTAATCTGGTTTGGGTTTCTTAATTAATTTAATAATGTAATTAAATTAGTCCATTACCTAAATGTCATGGTGTTACAGGAATCCAGAACACCCTGGTCGAGTAAGGGGTGTAGGGGCCTACAGGGGCTGGATGGACGTATTTAATGGACCAAAACCTCGAAGGAAATCTCGTGCGAAAGTGAACAAAGACGAGATAGTTGCACAGATACGCAAGGAGGTGAGCGCCGAGTACGACGCAAAGCTGGCTGAGATCGAATCAAGATTGTGTGCCCAAATTACATCTCTTACGCAGCCATCCAAGCAAGCACCTCCCACCCCGACGGGAATTCGGCGAAGTAGTCAAGCATCCGGGACGTTCGTGGACGATTTGGATAATCTAAAGGTAATTAATCACTACTTGTTCGTAATCTAAAGGCAATTACTACTTGTTCATAACCTTGTTGGACAATATTTCATTTTAAAACTAACTACTTGTACGAAATTGCAGCACGCCACAGCATGCGACCTCGTCCTGTGGCTCGGGAATATTTCTCTGACCGTTGCTAAGGGCATTGTACATCCAGGAGTTGCAAGTGTACACAATGCTCAGCTAAGGCCCGACCATGTCCACGTACAGGTTGACTCAGTCTTGCAGGGATGGGATCGCGTACCTCTTCCTGTCCCAATTGAGGGGAAATGCTGGTGCTCGATGAAGCCCGAAGGTCATTTGTCCAACGGCCCAAGAGTCAGATTATTTTGGATCAGGTAATCTCTAAATAATCAAGTTCTTTTGTAACATTCAAAACATCCTTTTGAAGTACTTGAAAAAGGTAAAAACTTTGATACAGACACGAGGAGATGATGGTAGTCGCACGGAGGAGATGATGTCACCGGTACGGAGGGACAAAGAAAAAGGACCGGAACGTCCTGCCCAACCAGAAGGACCTGACCGTCGTCTGCTCACCGAGGAAGAATACAACCTCCTGCCCGCTGATTTGCGGGATCTCCACGAACGCTTGACGGCGGCACCCGAGGGCATGACGGATATAACTCATCACTGTCCCTCCGGGGATGTTTCTACACGATGGCTCGACTATCGTGCTATCGTTCAACGACTTCAAGGACTTTCTACATGCCTCGGGGTCCGATAAATGGCTCGGTGTGGCGCACATCACCATTTTCCTCATGTTAGTGACCAAAAATTATTTATATCATGTGTATAGCACTGAAGTATATATTCTAATGTAATATGATAATTTTTTAGGAAGCTACTCCGAAACTGTGAGAAGATGGGCAGAAAGAAGAACTTGTGTGCTTTTGTGGACCCCGGAAGACTTAATGCGACGAATCTAAAACATGTTCCGAAGGAGTCTATCCAGTACCTGTGTGGCGCGATGCACCGTGCTAATAAGGAGAAGAAGAGATTTATTCTCTTGCTATACCACCAGAGGTAACTTCTATCCTTAAGTGAAATATAAATCTGATCGTTTCACAAAATAATTATATATTTTAATTGTGCAAAAAAATTGTTTCTTACATATAAATATCTGCAATATTTACCAGTCGTTTCCAGCTATCTAATATTGACTTTTGAGTCAGACAATAGTCATTGTGTTTTATCGTGAAATAAATAACTGTTTCATTATTTAATATATTTTAGATATTTTCTGTTTTAATTTTAGTTGAGAAATCCATAAAAAATAGATAACATTTATTAAGTTAAAACCATTGTTATTTTGATCTCTAACCCACTAATTATAAAAGAAAAATATGACTACAAAATGATTAAATGGAGATGTTAAGCAAGCTTCCCACCTATTATATTTTCATAAAAGATTGAAACTAAAAACAATAGTTATTATTGATGGTACGTATATATTATAATTTGCCACCATAACTTGTAAGTTGTAACTAAATGTTACATAATTATAATCCAATAATAGTTCCAACTTACAAAGCAAAAATCTAGGAGCTAGCTCTTGCTATATATTTTAGAAATTCCGTAGAAAATTGCAATATAGATCTGCCTACGGGCTATTTTAATTTGCCATATATATATAGCTCGTAGGCTCATATATAGCTGACACTTGTTATTTTATTATATATAGAGAGAGATGGGCTATGGTGAGTTGCGAAGGATTTTGTTTTACTTCACGCTCATATCTCCATTTTTAAAGACCAAACAGTCGATTCGAACCGCTCAACAAGATATCCATATTAAAATGTGTTTGGAGATCAAATTTTACATTTTTTGGAAATTTTTTACTATTTTTTTAGATAGGTAGAAAACCACTATTTTTGAATGGTTCCGGACCATAAAAAACAGCGATCTTGAAATATTTTAAAAAAATAGTAAAAAATTTACAAAAATTGTAAAATTTGGTCTCCAAGCATATCTTGTTGAGCGGTTCGGATCGACTATTTGGTCTTCGAAAACGGAGATATGAGCATGAAGTAAAACAAAATCCTTACTTCGCAACTCACCATAGCCCATATATATATATATATATATATATATATATGGAGTATGGCTAATGTGCTTCCTCTAGAACTTTGGCCTCGTGCTTCCGGAGGCATATCTTAGTGTTTGATGTTCAAACAACAAATTCAAACTGTTAGATGTGATCTCTATTTTGAAATGTGCTTAGAGACCAAATTTTACATTTTTCTGAATTTTTTTACTATTTATTAAGCCACTTTGAAAATTCCAGATTCGGGTGAACAGTAAAAACAGTCTGGACCATATGATATGGAATTTTTAAAGTGGCTTAATAAATAGTAAAATAATTCAGAAAAATGTAAAATTTGGTCTCCAAGCACATTTCAATATAGAGATCACATCTAACGGTTTGAATTTGTTGTTTGAACATCAAACACTAAGATATGCCCCCGGAAGCACGAGGCCGAAGTTCTAGAGGAAGCACATTAGCCATACTCTATATATATGTATATATATATATATATATATATATATATATATATATATATATATATATATATATATATATATAGGAGTTGGCTACGGTGCTATGCATAGCATAGAGGGCCTCCGTGCTATGGCTCAATATTTGAGTTTTCAAAATCCTAACGGTGGATCTGAACCGTTCAACATGATCTCCATATGAATTGAGTATTGCTTCGCTATTTATGAAGTTGTCTAAAATTGCATAATTATTTATTTATAGAAATTAATAAAATTAAGAGAAGAAAATCGATTAATTGTCTTAAAATTTTGATTAAATAAAACCGAGTCATTGATTCATATTAGACTGTTCTAAAGAAACTGTATCGATTCGGTTTCTTTGATGTACCTTCTCATCCCACCTGCCTTGCCACAGAAAATCCACCCAAAATCATTGATTTAGTGGGTGGCTGGGTGCACATCATATCTATGAGATCAAAATTTCAAAACAATCTATCTATTTCTCTAATTATTTTTAAATATTTTCTATAAATAAAACTTCTTCTAAAAACTTTATTATGTTAATTTTAAATAAATAAATAAAATAAAAAGGTATAAAGTAAAGATATAAATTTTCCTCACCGATTTCGTAGAAATCATATCAAGATTTTGGGATTGTTGGCTGTTTCTCAATGTACATAAGCATATCCAAGGATTATCAACTAAAACAAGCCATGCCTAGAGAGACATCCATTGGTATGAGAAGAGATAACTTAAATTAAGAATTTTGACCTAGAGTTCGGCACCAAAATGAAGCTAGAGCATTGATCTTAGAACCTGTTAAATTAATGGAAAAAATAAAGAGAACACAAGACTCCCAAGAAAGCACCCTTCCCACCCGATTTTATTTCTCTGTTTTTCTTGTATAAAATTACATTGCTGCTTCATGCCTATTTATCAATTGAGAAATATTTTGTATATCATGCTAAACATGGAAACCAATCCTTAGAATTACAAGTAATCAGAAAACTATCTATTTCCTATTTCACTAGATGCATATATGATTGATATCCTTGAATATTTTCTTTCCTCCTTTTGATTAGATACAAATCTATTTCGGCTTGTTCCCCAAGTTGTCAGGATCCGAGTGTAATCTTAACACTCCCCCTCACGAGGGTACGTAAATATCTACCATTCCGATCTTCTCCAATATTTTTCTTTGTTTGTAGGACATTGGTCATGACAAATCTCAAACTTCACATTTTGTTCCATTGGGGTACTAACAGGTTTACAGTCCAACATTCCAGTTTCGGCCAAGAGATCAAGAACATACTTTCTTTGAGAGAGGAATATACCCTTTTTTTATCGTGATACTTCAATTCCAGATTATAAATAAATAAAAAGAACATTTCATGTCCCTATTCCCAATTAATTTTCTAATATTGCGTTTTAGAACGAAATGAGCATATGAAAATGTAGTATGGCCCGTACTATAGATCAATAGTTCTAATTTTGAAATTTAAATAATTATTGAACTGTTTAACATAATCTTTATATAGCAATATACTTGTAAATTAAATTTTATATTCTTTTTCTATTTCGTAATTAGATAAAAAGAAAAATTAGTTGATATAAAAATATAAGTTAATTTGTAAGTACATTTTTATATAGAGATCATGCACAACGGTTCAGATCAATTGTTTGGATTTTGAAAACGCACATATTGATCCATAATACAGACTGATCCGCTCCATGCATAGTACCAACACCTTACTCTTTAATATATATATATATATATATATATATATATATATATATATATATATATATATATATATATATATATATAGAATGGCTAATATCAAAACGTTTGCACCAAGGCCCTCGTGCAACCAAGTCATTTTCGGATTTTCAAAGTCCAAACAGTCGATACAAACTGTTAGATGTTCAATCTATATTAAAATCTGCTTGGAGACCACATTTTACACTTTTTGGAATTTTTTTACTATATATTAAGCCACTTTGGAAATTGCTGATCTGGGTGAACAGTAAAAACAGTGCAACCAAATTCTGGACCATGTGATCAGCAATTTTCAAAGTGGCTTAATAAATAGTACAAAAATTCCAAAAAATGTAAAATTTGGTCTCCAAACAGATTTTAATATAGATGGAACATCTAACGGTTTGGATCGACCGTTTGGACTTTGAAAATCCGAAAACGACTTGGTTTTCAACAGTGATGCTGACATTGTGTTGAAAAATCTCTTGTCCCATATTAACGCTGAGCTGGAAGATAGAGATTCGGAGAGCAATAAGACATTCATATATAACAAAACAGAGGAGCCAGTTTTCAATAGAGTCCACAAAAACATTCAATTATTCATAAGCAAATTTTGCTTCACTCGTTTCTGGAGATAGAATGTGATTTTGGAGCTATATATGTTTCTTTCATCGTATATTTTGCTTCCTTTATACTATACTGATTTTAGTATTGAATAGATGATATGTTTCTGATGAGTATTGGTACAAGTAATTTAATAACATTTATCATAAATTGCTAACCTTCAAAATAATTCAACCCAAAGAGAAATGCTTCATTCTGACCTCCACTGGAAATAGAGGCCTCTGAATAAAATTAACCTGTTATGTGTCAAGAAATACAAATGAAAAGAAAAATCAAAACATTCAATTTAGTACTTTGACACTACCACAGAAACGCTAATTATACACGGTACATGCATCGTACACGGCTCCGTATATTTAAATTATTTTTTTATTACAGAGTTAATCTTATATTTGAACCGCAACACCCAACCCGATGATCGTAAGCTATATATGTCCTGCATCAAGATCTCGAATGAAACTATCTATGAAATCCTTAATTCACCATTTCAAGGTTTATACAGATAAGATATTCTGTACTAGGTTCTTTCATAATCCAACATTCGTTGATAATTAGTATTTTACAAGTTAGGATACTTCTGTTGGGAGATGCTATGTCAGGATACTTCTGTTGAAATCATAAGGGCGAATTAATAATTTTGCAGATGGACTGCTTTTACATGCAAAATGCTAAAATGTGCATATACTAATAGGAAATTAGTTTTTTAATTACTAATACTGAAGTGTGAATATACAGGTTAGAGAACTACATAAGAGCACTGTACGTACTGAAAGTTATTTCGAGAAATTAATGATACTTGGTAACAGAAATGTAGAAGGAAACATGTACATTTATACACATTTATACACATTCAACATACAGATCAATAGGCTTTTGATAAACATTATTGCAGGCATTTAAGTTATGGTGCCACTTAACGGCCGGATAACCAATTTAACCGCTGTTTAAGTATCTTTAAACGACAGTATGTTAACAACAAGTTTGATTTTATTTCTCAAAGCTTTGACACAACCATCTTTTATTAAATCTAAATAAAAGAATAAACTAATTCCCATCTTACACTGCACAGTTCCTTTTACAACATTTTTCCAACCCCTCTCATGTCATCTTGGCAACTCTTGGCACTTGTTCCTTTTAACAACAAGTTCGCGTTTTTCTCTTGGCATCTCTCTCACGCCGGAGTCAGATGCCACATGGATGAATTTTGTACTGTCATAGAAATAAGAGTGAAGAGCCGTGCATTGCTGTCATTGAGAATACGAAACCTGTACCAGCAAGGCGCCAGCTGACTGGCAGGTAGGGCCAGGCCAAATTCCCAGTGGACCCAATTCTTCCCCTCATCCGGTGTAGGAGCTTTCCTATGCGTGACAAATTTCGAGAATGTGAGAAAATCGATAGACCACAAGCCAGAGAACTAATTAATGAGTGGTCCTCATTAGGCAATTGCATATGTGCCGTGTTGCTTTTCTGCGTGCCACGTTCAGACATGTCCGGAACACATGCAGTGTCGTTCCATGCCGGTGCCGCACAATACCAGGAATGGGCACAAAACGGATACTGACACACGATACAGCTTGATAAGGCATGTTTAGGTGTGTCATGAGCAAGGAGTAAATTTTTTTTATGACAAGCCAAATTATTTTTCAAACAAAAATTGACTTCTTTTGGCATATACGATCTTCAAGTAAAAGCGAGAGAAAACATCTTTTAAGATTTTTCAGTATATTTTTTCACAATATTCAGTTTTGTATACTTGAGATTGATACATCTTTAATTTTTTTATATCTTTTTTCTTTATACAGTCTTTGTGATGAAAATGAGGGTAAAACCATCTGCAAGAAAAGAAGAAATTTCAATATCTTTTAGAGTAGTTTTTTTATTTAATAATTACTAATTTGGGAACCCCTATGACTTCAAAAATGTAATTATGCATGTAGAAATTTAATTGAATTTTTTTTTTTTTTAATTTTTTATATAGTCCAACCACCCTCAATAAATAACATATGTCATTTTGAACTGATCAGATGTGATCAGTAGTCTCATTCATACTCTGGTCAGAGTCATTTAAAAGGAGACAAGAAGCCTACCTTAATTTAAATTGAGGCCCAGGGCAAGCTGCTCGAATGCTCACAACCTGCCCGTCAGCCGAAGAAGGTGAAGAGGTGCTGGGCTAAAGGCGCTGGGCCAGGAAAAGAAGGAAGGGCGCTGGACCCAGAGGAAAAAGAGTCTCGGGCCAGGAGAAATCGGAAAGGGCCCAAGAAATTGAGAAATTGGGCTGGAAACAGGCGGAAGGCGAATGCCTCCATCTGGACAAAAACGGATAAGAGAAGGAGAGTAAGGGGAAGAGCGGTGGCTCATGAATCTCGGCCTTTCACTAAACATGACAAGTGGGGCCTTATTTCAATCCCTCTGGCTTATGAAGACCACTCTTACCTGACAAGTGGGTAGTTTATTTGTCCAAGCCAGTGAAAGTGAGTCCAAGATCAAGAGCCCATGGCAGACAAGAGTAAAGGTAATAACTGAAGCAGCTATTTCATCAAGAGATTTTTACCTAACTGAATTCTTGAAGTATAATGGTATGGCTATTTCGATAGGAAATATTAATTGTAACATCCCAATTTTTTTAAAATATGAAATTTTCATTTTACTTGAAATAAAGTGGTATGGCAATATAGATTTTGAAATATAATTACAAATTTTGTTATCTCAATAATTTGAAATAAATACATAAGAAGTACATAGGAAAATTTTAATTTGGAAATAGATAATTTTCAAGTCCTTAACAAATATTTAATTGTGTTATAATCAGAAATACTAAAATATCATAAGATATTAAGATTTACATTATGATGCGGTAAATAAATTATAGATGTTAATTAATTTTATTATACATGTAAAATATTTAGTGTAACATGGGTTATTTTAAAATTTGGTAATATCATGTAAATTGAAAACATAGTATTTCAAGGCCAAGTTATTTCTAATAATATATGGGGTTTAGCGCAAAATAACTAATTATTAGAATAAGGAGAAAAAGTAAGTGAATTTCTTTTAATAAGACCATTTTGCATGAATGCACACGTGTAACCACATATTGACATTTAGTTTAATGCCACCTAGCAACTCCACTCACATGCTCTTTGCCGATTAACTATGTCCTCTAATTTGATCATGGGGAAATGGCCGATGGAGAGAAAAAAGATAGAAAATTTAGAGTCAATATCGGAAATAAAAAGGAAACAAAAAGAGGGAGAAATTAGAATGGAATAGAAAGGAGAAATTAGGAGAGAAATGGAAATAAAAAAAATAGAATGAGGGGAGAAAAAGAGGAGGAAGTGGAGGCGTCGGTAGCTCGACGTGGCCGGGAGGAGAAGACGACAACGTGTTGCTTTGCTTAGTTGATTGCTTGTGTTCATGTGGCTGCTCTCGAACGAATCGATCGACTCGATTCTGATAAGTGAATTGACTTCGAGCCTTATCGTGCCCAACATTAAAAGGTGCGGATTTCGAGTTATTCTCAGATTCTTCCAACATATTTTACTGTTTCTATTTACTTGTGAGTTTCTTTACTTGATTATGTTGCAAGTTGCTTGACTGTGATTTAATTGCTGTTGTTAGCTTATTGTAGTTGATATGTTTGCTTGATTGCTAGTAAGTAGAGATAAATTCTTAGTAACGATACTTCATCTTTGAATGGCATACATATCTGACATAATATAAGAAACAATTAATGACCATATGTTCTTGTTACAATTTCTGATATCAGTATATGTATGGTGCAAGACATAACCTTAACCATGAATTCGGTACAAATGAAGTACTTGCATGATTGAATCATTTGGTTTAAATATTATTTGAAATTTGACTTGGTGTGCTTGATTAATGCTTGTTGACCCCTTGTTTATTTGTCGAACTATAGTTACATGTTATTATTTTGAAAAGTATGATATGAATGCATGATTATAGTTTCTAAGGCTAAGAAAGATTTGTAATATGATATTTATTTTATAAATGAATTGTGCTAAAGAACCAGATGTCTGAAACCTGACGGTCATGTAGGCGCTGTCTTTTCGTGGTATTTCATGACCGTAGTAATGTATTGATTGAATATTAAACTTGGAAATTTGATTGTCCATGTAGGCGCTGTCTTTTCGTGGTAGCGCATGACCGGGGTCATGTAGGCGCTGTATTCGTGGTAAGCACATAATTTCTATTATGTAGGCGCCGTTAATTCGTGGAAGCGCATAATAGAAATTATGTATGCGCCGTATTCGTGGTAGCGCGTGATTTAGTTATGTAGTGCCGTTAATTCGTGGAAGCGCATAACCGAAGTCACGTAGGCGCCATATTCGTGGTAAGCGCACAATTTTAGGTTATGCGCATAACAGAAATTATGTAGGCGCCGTATTCATGGTAGCGCATGACCCATAGTTAGATAAGTGTCGAATCTAGAGCACAAGATAGAAATATTAAAAGAATTGCTTTACAAGAATATTTGTGCATTAAGTAAATTCATGATCATTGCATTTGGGTACCTAAATTATATCATATGCATGGAAAAAGATTGAATTATGTTTCAGTGTTTCTCTCATGGTTGCTGCAGTTATTATTACTTTGTGTGTATTGTTTCTTTTATTTGGATGCGAGCATTTCATGTTGAGAATTATTTATTTGGCTTGATGATCAATGTTGCTCTTTTGTAATTATGCTCGGTGATGGTTTGGTTTAGTTGGTTGGGTCTTAGAATAACTCGACTGGAACTGAATACTGCACTGGAAGATTTTCAATCTCTCACATTTCTACTTCGGTGGGTTCCAGGTACAAAGCGCAAGACACAAAAATGAGATGTCGAACTAGAAGATTGCGTGACGTGCCACAAAGATGAGTATTTGGTTTACTTTAAATAGATCTGTTATGGTAATTCGATTGTCTTTTATTGTACCGTAATAGGTTTATTTTCAATTTGTTTGTTACATGTAAATTTCGAAATTTAAAAGAAAAGTTTATTTATGTATTGTGGCTCTTGTCTTTGTCATTGGTAATGTATGTATATATATTGTGTATGATTATGGAATCGCCTTGCGCTATGAGCGCGGCGGGTTGTCTGCCCTGTTGTCGGGGTGTGACATTAATAGAATAGCCTATGTTGTCACCGTACTTCTCCTATTCTTTCTCACAAAGCCCATGTTCATAAATTTTGAATAGAAAATTCTCATTCAAAATAATAAAGCTGGTTAGGTGTGAACTATTTGTACCGACAAACATATTGAACTTGGTATCTTTTTCAGGTTCATTTTGGAGTTTTTACTAATTGTTTTTTGCCACTTGCGTTATAAGAAGAAGGAAGGGGATAGTTATAGGACCAGACTGGTAATTGTATTTTATTTCCTAGGGCAGGAGCTTTAGTTGAGTGAGGGAATGTTGCTTTGGCTTGATTGCTTTCACCAGCCTTGCCTGGCGCTTTTATAGCCAGATTTATCCCGTCTTTGAATAGTTGCCTTGCTTCATCTGCTAGCTCATATTATCCAGTGCTTTATTAAAGGTAGTCATTACCCCCAGTCATCAAAATTCTATCTATTAAGACGCGGTCATGCCCCCCCACTCCCCACTACAGTTAGAAGCTCTATGTTTTACCTGAATTGGTTGAGCTCTGGGCCAGCCTTCCTGGCGCATCCATAGTCATTCTGTCATCAAGGTTGTATCCGGTGAATGCTTCCTACTCCACTACTGTTTATTTGAAAAGTACGATTATCTAGTTTCAATTCAGACTTTTCAAGGCAGATTTATATCTATAGAAACTGAGATAATAAAGATAAAGAATCTGACCTTAATAATAGGTACACTACTACTCGGCAGGCACTATCGGGCACGCCCTCAGAAATTTTACTTGTCAATTCTTGGTATCGATCAGACTCACTCGTCAATTATTTTTATTTCATTTTCAACTGATCAGATGTGATCAGTAGTCTCATTCATCCCCTTCAAACTATAAAATTACATATTTCTCTCTCCAAACTTCGAAATTAGGTATTCCCTCTGTAAATTTCAAAAACTCACAAATTTACCTATTTTATTGTCTTTTATATTAAAACTCATTTTTTTTAAATTTATGAAATACCCATTTTACTCTTTTTAGAGGCATATTTATTTAATAATGGAGCATTATTGAACAGAAATATATATCTTTTAGGCTGAAAAAGTATTTCATTTTATTTTCTGTTGCCCACCAAGCAACATTTTTATTTTGTTAGGAAAAGAAGAAGAGAGATTAGGCGTTGGGCCAAACAGGCCCAGTATTGAAAAGAAGAGAGCTGTGCTAATTGGGCCAGAGATGAACATAACGCAGAAAGAGCCATGGGAACCCTCTACTGCAGAACCTGTCACACTCAGCAAATTGAGAAAAATGTAGGTCCCATAACCATAGGAAGTAAATTTGAGTTTGATGGGCACCAGAGTCATCCAATGTGCTTTAAGATTCGTGCACATGCACCCCACTCTGAGATTCATGCACACATATTTTAAAGCATATCGGATGACTCCAATGCTGATCGAACCCAAATTTGTTCTGTTGGTTGTGTTTTGAACCATTAGAATATAGATACTTTAATTTCACGTCTATTCACTGGACGAGGTCATTAATTTTCACACTGCTTACTGTCTAATCAAATTAATTTCTCTCATCTCTCTTTTCTTCATCTTTATTTCTTCATCTTATCTAATAATATTGGCTTTAATTTTTTAGGTTGTTTATGTTGAATTAATACTAAATATATTACTTGAATTATGAATATGTAAGTTTAATGTGGAATATTTTTTCATGTATGTTGTTTATGTTGAATGTTGAATTAATATTTCTTGAATTATATATGCATATCATGTATATATATATGGTGAATAACAAATTCGTTGTTTTGATGTAGATAACCTGCTGTGTATTTACATAATATGAATGTGCCTTTTGAAAATTCCCAATTAATCCAATAAAATGAAACCCAATTTATATTTTCGAGTACCTTCTAAAGTATTGATCTTCACGAAAATTTTATAAATCTTAATTTTGAAATAAACTCGTCATCTCTATCGGACCTTGATCAGCCTGCTCAAGTATGGGGCTTGAAAGAAAAGCACCTCCCATTTTATTTTTTTATTTTTTTTCAGTTATCTACTTGGGCCTAAGCCCAAATGAAATTAGAGATGTGTTTCTTTCAAGCCCAAAATAAAAGCGATAGCTCAAAAGGTCGTAGATGCAGTAAATTATTTTTGTATCAAGTAATTCATAGATGCAGAATCAAGAATAAATTATTTTGTATTTCAGGCTGCTATCGTGCAAATATATATATATGATTGATTTTGTTTAATATTGAGTCACTAATTTATAATTTTGGGGGAATTTCACGTATTCCCCCCTCGAAAACTTTAAAATTACGTATTTCTCTCTCTAAACTTCGAAATTAGGTATTTCTCTATAAATTTTAAAAACTCACAAATTTACCTATTTTATTGTCTTTTATATTAAAACTCTTTTTAAATTTATGAAATCCCCGTTTTACTCTTTTTAGAAGCATATTTATTGAATAATGGAGCATTATTGAACAGAAATATATACGGTTGCCTTTTAGGCTGAAAATGTATTTCTTTTTATTTTCTGTTGCCCACCAAGCAGCATTTTTATTTTGTTAGGAAAATAATGAGAGAGATTAGGCGTTGGGCCAGACAGGCCCAGTATTGAAAAGAAGAGAGCTGTTCTAATTGGGCCAGAGCTAAACATAACGCAGAAAGAGCCATCGGAATCCTTTACTGAAGTCTAAAGAACCTGTCACACTCACCAAATTAAGAAAAATGTAGGTCCCATAACCATATGAAGTAAATTTGAGTTTGATGGGCATCAGAGTCATCCAATGTGCTTTAAGATTCGTGCACATGTCATGCACACATATTTTAAATCGTATTGGATGGCTCCAATGCTCATCAAACCCAAATTTATTTCCGATAGCCATCGGACCTAAACTGCACTCGGAGAGTGGAAATATTCTCATTAATGTTTATTTTACCATTCTAAAATATTCTTCATAGATGCACCGTGGAGATATAGTGCCAAAAGATAACCAAGGAGAGAATTTTGTGGAATAATCGGACCGAGTATTCCATTTCTTGTTTCTTTATACACCTTCAATTTATCCTGCACCAACAAAATTTAAATTTTTAAAATCTCTTTTTGTTAAATTTGTGTGATTTGGAATAAGTTTAATTCCACAGAAAATTTAATTATAATAACAAAAAACAGCTTTGTTTGCAATTCTTCTCAACCTAATTTCACAACTGTAAAGCATATCAATTCTGTGACCAAATCAAATACTTGAAGAAAAATTAACTACTGGCTATATTTCATAAGTAATTGTCAAGTAAAAGGCATTTAAAATTGTACATTGATCCAGAAGTATTCTTTTACTCTGGCAAGGGCCCCACTTTCACCTCCGATGAAATGCATCCCTCTGTCAGACTACTATCATACATGAAGTTTATAAAATTACAAATTTGAATTTTTAGGCCAAAAATTCTTACCCGTTACCCTCTACAGTAATTATTTAAAATAAAAATTATAAAATTATATATATATCGCTTGCCTCTGTTTCACCAAGGCCAAGTTGACCAAGGGTAGGTAAGGTACACTATTAGGAGGTGGTGCAAGGGATTGAGGCAACTTAAAACAGCTCCTAATTGAACTCTTCGATTCAACCGCCAGTATCAGTATAAAACTATCAATGTAGTGCTCAAATTTGTTGCATTGACTTGATAAGGCAGGCCATGTCAGAACAATCGTCAATGGGTAATTTACTTTTGTGCTCTGATACGCAGCCTTTACAAGAACAGTCTCTACTGGTACGCATTGAACAGCAGGGGCTATGCACACAACATCAATGCTGGGTAGATGGCTCATTTGATATGCTTGACAGATGGGGTGCTGCATATATTCTCCAACTTGGTGGCGAATTGATCAGGTATGAGTTGAAATCGAGTAATGATGCTGTATCACCTTTCACATGGAGACAACAGCTCTGTTACTGGCAATTGAGATGGCAGCTCGGATGGGAATTGTTAGTTGTGCATTTTACTCGGACTCACAGTTACTGGTAAGGCTTCTCAACCAAAAAGGGTGCAGGGATGGATTGCAAACTGCTGAGTGGCGCTCGTATGCTGAACTGGTACGCATTTATAATCTTGTCGGGACGCATAATGGATACTGCATCAGCTATGTACCAAGGGAGGAGAATGAAAGGGCTCAAATACTAGCCAATGTGGCACGAACAGAGCAATTCTCATATATGGGTTTCACATATCCTCTCTTCTCTAATCAGTCATTAATGTTATTACTTAGTACCAGCAGTATATGTGCTCTGTATAGATCTGATATGGCACTGGGTTTATGGTGATTTTGTCTTTAGTACCTTGTAAGCTTGTTTCTGAGATGTTTGTAATCAACTGCTGATGAATGAAATGCCCAAGGGCCTTTTCAACCAAAAAACAAAAAAGAAAAACGAAAAATTTGATGCATTGATACCATATTATATGCATAGAAGGCAAACACGGCCGAGTCGGACCGGAATCGGCCGATTTGGATAGAAATCTGACCAGACCGAGCTAGTTTTGGACCGATTTATGCGGAGAGCAAGTTTTAGGGGTAAAACCGGGTTGAACAGTGTTGAATTGGCCGAGTCGGCCGAGTTTGCACCGATTTCAGACCGAGTCCTATGATTTATACCGGTTCTTCTAGTTCCAAACCGATTCTTCCGTTGGATCTTAATTTTGGAGATGTTTCCTGAGGAAGAAGAAAGATTATTAATAGAAAATGAACATGGCGCACAGAGACTTTTGAACCATGGGACCCTTCAATCGGAAATGATGGGCTCCTTGGCGTGGGCTCCACTTGTCTGATTAAATGAGACAGGAGAGCTTCCGAATAGAACTTTTATTCCCATCTTTCTCCCTCTCCATTTCATGTGTTAATGGGAACCTCCATTTTGGTCTTTTTTTCTTTAACTGTTTCTTTTTTCCCTTTTGGTTTTTCTTCTTTATTCTTTTTCTATTTTTCTTTTTGTAGGGGTTAACAAGTGGTCCTAGTATTAGTTTTGACCTAATTATTTTTTTACAATTTTAGTTATATTATTTGGAACAAAACAAACGTCTAGCAAAAAAATCCGAGTTTTCGATCTGATTCAGCCGATTATGACCAATTTATCCGATTCCGATTCCACAGTCAAGTAACCGATTCTGATTCTGATTCCAATTTTTCCTTCTATGATTATATGTTGTGATACATTTGTTCAGCAAGAATTATTCATTTTTGTTAGTAAAGGTTGTAGGTCAAGCCACCTAACTATTTAATATCCTTGTAATACAACAAATGATTTCCCCAATCTGAATTTCGATCTCATGACCTCCTACATAGAGATCATGTGCATTTGTCACTATAGTAAAATTTGCAAATCTTTTTCCTTCAAGGAGCATTAATTGGGAACTCCAACCCAAAAGTTTGCAAATTTTCTTTTGTGAGATAATTTCACCAAGACAATTACGACTACAATTAAGGTATAATAAATGCGTGAACATTTTTTAGATATTCAATGCATTAAAAGTTATGTTGCATGGATACAGGAACATATATTGTATCGGATACAACGATACGGGTATTTTTTTTTAAATTAAAATACAACACGTGTTTTTTTATAAGTATATTATTAATTCAACACTTCTATTATTACAAATTTAGTAGAAAAACAAATGCATAGTTACACATTCATTCTCTCAACCATCATAATTTACAACAAATTTAACTAGTTATTTAATTTAAAACTTAAAAGATCCACATTCCACATTCCATAACATCCATTATAAATTCAAATATATCGGGGGCGTATCGGGACGTATCAGAGATTGTATCGACTAGTCAAATATATTAAAACAATATGATCCGCCACATGGCGTATCAGATATGTATTGGAAGCATATTGGACATGTATCAGTATTCAATACATATACGGATATGGGACAATATATGAAGTATCGAGATAACATAGATTCAAAGTAATTAAGAGAAGGACAATATATGAAGTATCGGGATAACAATAATTATTATTCTCATCGACTATGTATGTGGTTAAAAAGGATCAATGTAGTGTAGTGCTCAAATTTGAGCAGATAAAATAATATAAGAGGGTATACCAAATTTAAAGTCCAAAATAATATTATTTTATTAAGTAATAATCTAAAATTTTCGATATATTTTTAAAGTTGCATTTTTAGCTATTGTATTTCATTAGATTCAAAATTAAATTTTTTCTCCAAATACATAGTTTGATTTTTACGACGAAATTCGAAAAATAATCCCAGTTCAAAATATAGTATGAAAGGCAAAATGAGAAGTGCATTTTATGTTTATTCTTGTTATTTCCTTGAGATTTTAAAAATCTTATTTGTTTTCTCAATTTCATTCTGAAAATGATATAATTAATAACAAAAATATAAAAAGTAATTCATAATATAATAGGCACAATATATTCCAAGACTACAATTAGATACCTTGAAAGGTTCTCCAATATTATTTTAGCGGATTTTGTTGGTCCAGTAAAAGAAGGAGAAAGGACCGAGAAAAAGGGAATAAAAATATGCAATCGAGATTTCAGATTTAATTTCAACAAATACATGACAGTAAATTAATTATTCAAAGCACACATACAAAAAAAAAATAAGAGAAGACAATGACAAATACTAAATAGGAAGAGTAAAATATTGACTGGAGGAGTCCGTGGCTCTAACGTCCGCCCAAATCAATTGAAGGGACATGTTGGCATAAATTCCGGACCAAATCAACCTTGGAAGCACCCACCCCTTGCCACCTCAATTTTTTAAGGTTGGTAAGGTATTGTAACCCTTGAGGCACACCCAATTTACCACATCTCAAAATATCGAGTTCTTTAAGAATGGGCATTGCACCCTCCTCTATCTCCCATTCCTCCATTGATAAGCGCCAAAGCTTCAAAACTTCTAACTGGCTAAATCTTCCGGAGGAGCAGGTGGTTTTCTGACTTTCGAATGCTCTATCAAGGTGGAGAACCTTAAGGCAGCGTAGCTTCTCCAATACTGGCATTATATCCTGTTGGAACTTGTAACCCCTAATATAGAGATAAATGAGGTGACAAGGGAGCATATCCTCATGAAGCAGCTTGGTCAATTTAGTAGGGCTATTGCAAATAAGCATGAGAGATTGTAAATGGTTATAAAATGGGAAACCTCTCATGTCAAGTATGTCCATTATTACACTATGATCAGTACGTGTAGATATACTGAGCTTAGTTAGGTGTTCTAATGTGGACAGAAAAGTGACAGCTGCCTTCGATGCAGATAATTTGGCCTCTAATTCTAATGAACGTAAATTGGGTGTATGAGGTAACTCTATCTCCCATGATTGTGTGGCCCTCACCCAACCAATAGTTTGCAAATTTGGTAATTTTGCTGATGCTGGGAGTTCCAAATCAGAGGCAGAGACATGTCTCAGTGTCTTGATATTCCATGCACTCTTAGGAACCTTAAAGTCGTAGCCATCAATTGTTTCTAAAAATGGGACTTGAAGGGTTTGCAGAAATTTCATTCTGCCTGTCACTTTCTCAAAGAATTCTTGATCACGGTTGTCACATAGTCTCCCTCCAAGACTCAGATATCTTAACTGAGTCAATCCCACAAACATCCCCAACTCTATTTTGTTCTCCTTTTCGTATCTAACGCTTACCACTTTGAGCAGTTTTTGCTTAGAACAGTTCGGCATGCTCCCGTTATAAAAGCACAAAAGAGTGTGGAGGTTTGGGCTCATTATAAGTTGATCACAATCTGGATTGTGAATTGCCACATGGCGTGCCTTGCTCAAACTCATTTTATCATTTGGATTTGAATACACCAGGAGAAAGTTTTCCTCCTTGGCTTTTTGGAGAGCAAGATCTCGTAGTAGATCGTGTATGCATACATATCCGATGGAGCCATCATCCCATCTACTTGATACTTGAACCATGCTCCTAGCATAAAGTGAGAAAAATAAATTAAGTACAATGATTACAGATATCATAAAGAAAATAGTTACTATTAAAACAATTTAGTTTAATGTTGTATACATAAGCTGTGTATATCATTTTATGTTGATGTAATGTGCTAGTTTAATGTTGTATACATAAGCTGGTTTTATTGAAATAAAGAAATAGAAAAACAAATAAAGTACTTTAATTTTTTCATGCATAGCAGAATCTGTATAATTCTTATCACTAATTCTTCTATGCATAAAAAAATTAAGATACTATTTTTTCCAATATTTTCTACAGAAAACATTCTCCAAATCTGCTGCTACCTATTTACTTTTTCTTTATTTTTTGTCGAATGGTCAGCTCAAACAGAGCCGAAATTTTTATTAATATCCAAAATTAATAAATAATTTCAAAATCTACACCCAGCCAGAGGAATTTCAAAATTTGTCCAAACCGGACACTAAATTCACGGTTTCAGGCCGTAAAACCAGAAATTAAATTTCCGGTTTTGGTTTTGGAATTCCAAAACCAGAAATTATATTCCCGGTTCTATGTTTTAAAAAAAACAGAAATATTATAATTTATTTATTTTTTGTATTGAAATATTAGAAATATTTTATATATTTCTTTGAAAATAGATGGAATACTATACAATTTGATTTATTAGAAAGACTGCGACAAATAACCTAGATCAATATTTTTCAGGCCTGATTTTTCGCGGATGTAAGAAAAATTAAAATATTTCTTTGTGTGTTATTAGAAAAAAATAAAAATATTTTGAATCTGAGTTACTAATTCCGGTTCAAAAGTCACTTCTAGGTAAATACAGAAAATATTGTGATCCTTCTATTTTTGAAAAAACAAAAACTCTAAGTTATTTAAATATTATTTGTCAGAGAAAAAAAATATGTGTCAGAGAAGTCATTATTAAATTTTTGTTTTTTTCAAAAATAGAAGATTTCAAATATTTTCTATATTTGCCTAGAAGTGACTTTTGAAACGAGATCAATAATTCAGATTCAAAATAGTTTTATTTTTTTCCAATAACAAACAAAGAAATATTTTAATTTTTCTTTTTTCTCCGATTTGGGCATTTTTTGAATTCTTCGGTGTCAGGGTGTAGATTGTAAATTGTTTAATTATTTTGGATATTAATAAAAATTTCGGCAAACAGAGTGTCATCACGGAATTCGCAGCCCCATGCTTCTAAAATATCAATGTTTGTTATTACTTATTATATTTTCCAACATATAATTCTGAGACTTAAATTTTAACATAATGAAAATGTCGGCGCTTGGGCCTACAATTTTCCTTTCTATCAATTTTTTTTTTTCAATTAAACAATTTAGTTTAAAGATTATTCAATTAAAAACAGCACGTTACCTCAACATGTGTAAATCATTAAATGAAGATGTCATACCTTCGTACGAGATCCTCTAAGAAACTCTCCGCAGTTTCTTCCAATGTTATATTATCTTCTTGTGGTATGAATCCCTCTGCAATCCACATTCGAAGTAATGATGGGGCAGGAATATGATAGTCTTCGGGAAATGCAGCAAAGTACATAAAGCACGACTTGAGAGCAAATGGCAGGTCCTCATAGCTAGTGGCTATGATCTCGCTACAATTTTTTCCTTCGACATGCCAACTCATTGTCCGGAACAAGCTACTCCAAGCAGCATGGCTGCGTGGCTTCTTTGATAAGAAACCACCTAAAACCACCAATGCGAGAGGCAGCCCACCACACTTGTGGACAAATTGATCTAGGATATCAGAAAGATCATCAAAAGAACTTTTATTTGAATCATGATTAGGAAAAACTGTTTTTAACAAAAGCTCTCGGCTTAACTCCTCAGTTAAGCACTGGAGCATGTATGGTTCACTTATGTGATCCATGCCCTTAGGAACATCAATGAACCTAGTGGTTACAAGTACTCTACTCCCATTTTTTTCATTTGGGAATGCTACACCAATTTGAGTCCATAGATCGATTTTCCAGACATCGTCTAGGACTATGAGGTACTTTTTGTCTCTAAGAGATTTGTGAATCTCTGTAAGAATCACTTCTGTTTCATTTGGTTGCTGATCAAGGTTAAGTTGTCGCGCTATCTTCTTCGAAACATCAATTACTTCGAATGTTTCAGAAATAGCTATCCATATGCAAATTCCAAATTGTCCTTTGACATCATTACTGCGAAAATAAAATATTATATTAGACATGAATATAACCAAAATGCGAAGATGGACTTCATAAAAACTTATGAGTAAATATGGAAAAGTGGGTACATTGAAAATTATGATCTAGTTAGGGTTGGGCCATTAGTCTGGGGACATCTATTTATATATAGTTGCGTGTGCAACAGGGGTCAAAAGGGTTTTCTAGTTTTCTCTTCTATTTTCTTTTGTTCTTAACACGACATTGCAAAATCTATTGACGGGACTACAGAAATACTTGACCTTCCAAAATCTAGGTGTTGATCTTGTTGAGCCTTGCGCAATGTCAATAAAACCCATGTAAAAGTGCGAATTCAGATCATATGCCCGTATAAGCATGTACGCAATTAAAATCTATTTAACAAACTCAATATAATATATAAAAGTGGATTGGCAAATATATTAATGTTAGACTCTTTTTACGCAAACCTCAAAATTATATTAACTTAACATACACTTAAGAAATAATAATACAATGAACAACACTTGCATTTCCAATTAAGCCAATGCAGGGACCTAGCCGACGAAAGATATTATATATATTATCGGGATGAACAAATAATTTTTGCATGATCAATGCCTAACTAATTAGTGAAAAATTTAAAACTGGGAGAAAGGTGAATTTGAATCAAATTGATAGTAAATGACACAATTTAGAAAATAAAAAATCGCATACCAATTATATACTTTTCGTGCAAGGGTAGTCTTTCCGAGTCCACCGGTCCCGCAAATTGAGACCACCGAACGTCTTGTAGTGGTCTCATCAAGCAACTCCTTGACAATGCTGTCCTGGTCTGCCGTGAAGCCAATAATATCGGGATCAATATCAGGTAGTACCGTTGGCCTGACGGGTAGTTTGATATCTCCAGTACTGCCCTCACCCAAATTATTTATTCCATATCTAACTCTGCTCTCTTCGATCTCTTTCATTTTTTTTAGGATTTGGTTTATCTCATTTACAAGGTTGTGTACAGCTGGGAGTTTTTAGGTTTTTCTAAACATGTTTTTTATGGCCTCCCTCTTGCCCGACTTTTGTGGATTTTGAGGGATCTCCATGAGAAAGGTGTCTATGACATCTTCTATCGAGTGAGCCACATCTCGGACCTCTTTTACCCAATGTTTTTGTCCCTCATCTTTTATTTTCTTTCTGTCAGCATCTTTGAGAAAAACCTGAATCCATTGGAGTTCACGGCTGACTTTCTCAACTTGCTCATTGACACTGTATAAGTGTAAAACCTCACTGGATAGAACTTCAGCCAGCTTGCCGACCACCAAATTTACAATGGTCTCAGCCATCTAGCTTCTCAGTTGTATTAAAGAAATTTGAGAGTGGATGATTTGGGTGGTATCAGCTCAGTATTAGTGTTGTTGTGCAGTATGGCAGAAAGAAGCACGCAGGAACGTCTTATATAAATGAAGGTCTGAATTGGCCGACTGCTTGATGCATTGTTAATTAAGATTAATCAATTAATAGAGTTGTGTGTTGATTGAGGTGCATTTAATGGCTCCTCCATAAGTGCATACCTAACTCCAAACTAAGCTGACGTTAACGTTGGAGCTGCAGGAACATAGGTTAAAGAGCGACATGACCTTCACCAGCTCTCTTCTAATTATTGTGCATACATAATAATATTCATGCATAATAAAATAAAAATGCTAATTTTTAACAGAGCCCTACAAACAGAGGAGCCAGTTTTCAATAGAGTCCACAAAAACATTCAATTATTCATAAGAAAATTTTGCTTCACTCGTTTTTGGAGATAGAATGTGATTTTGGAGCTATATATGTTTTTTTCATCGTATATTTTGCTTCCTTTATACTATACTGATTATAGAATCATTCAATCCAAAATTTAGTATTTTTGTTTAAATTAAACTATATAAAACAAGAATTTGTTCATGGGATTTGCTTCCAAAAAAATTTCTATAAAACAATCTTAATTAATTCAAGTAAATTTCATAATATGTTGAAATTTCAGAACACACAAATCTTAGAAAATATTTTGATGCACGCCTTCATATATTGAAATTTTATCGTTGATTTAAAAAAAACAATATCTGTAATCTAAAAAAATTAAAAGAATTATATTTTTACATGCGAACAACTTTTAGATCAATTAGTAAGCAATATAAAATAGTTTGATCTAATTTAATAATATTTATGAAGTTTATATGCAGGACCAGGAACAAGTTCACAATTTTTTTTAAATGTTAGAATAATCTAGACATATTAAAAATGAATCCTATAGTTAGATATATATCATTCAATTCTTCTCAAAACAAAATATATTAGTCAGCCAACCAAAGTTATGCTTACAATTTTTGCTTGTGTTAAATAGTTTGTATTTCTTAATTATGAATTGAAAGAAATTGTGCATACAAATAATATTTTAGAATTCCTATATCTAACTTTTACTTGCTATTTTCATAATCCCACATCTACAATAATTTTTAAAATATAATTATTTCTTTTGTAAAATTATTGTATAATGATCTGGTGTAAAAATAAAAACAATACAAATAAACTATGCACATGATCTCAAAATTTAGTCAATGTTGAACTCATCCTGCTTCTATAGACACCTTAAATATTTCCGCTATCCTATACGAATGATTTATTGCAACCAATAAAAAAAAATGCGAGCTTATTTGCAAAATTGGATATTAATTGTATTTTTGCGTCTCAAAACTAATTCGTCACAAAAATATATCAATAAAACCTAGAATTATATCTAATATTATACTTATATTGTTCCAAAATGATATATATATATACACACACACACTACGAAATCTGCATACTGTTAACATAGAGTGAGTCTATGCATGGTACTATGCATATTACGATTTGATCCGTAATATGGATCAATATTTTCAATTTCAAAATCCTATCTGTCGATCCGAACAGTTCAATATGATTTTCATATGAATATATACTTGCAGACTAAATTTTATATTTTTAGAATTTTTTTACTATTTTTTAAGATAGGTAGAAAATCACTGTTTTGGATGGTCCAGAATTTTCAGATCAAGTGATTTTCTATCTATTTTAAAAAATAATATTTTTTTTAGAAAAACAAGTGCATTTTCATATGGGAATCATGTTGAACGGTTCAGATCGACCGTTAGAATTTTGAAAACAAAAATATTAATTCATATTACATACCAACCCGTAATATGCATAGTACCATAGACTCACTCGTTAACATATATATATGATCTATCTTCTACTAATATGTTATTGCAATCAATAAATAATACCTGGGCCGAAATGTAATATTTGTCCTTGTCAGCCAAAACATAGCATGTGCGATTTTATTATAAAGTTATAACATTTGTCCTTGTTAGCCACCATTATGGGGACGTCAATTAATGTATGTACTAGACTTAGTATCAAGAAGACCTAGAGTCAACAATGATACAAGAGGAGGTTAATTAGGTAGTTCGACATTATTGCAAAGGGACAATTATTGGTGGCAGCTTGCTCTCCGTTCATATTTATGGGTAGAAATAGCAAACCGGATCTGCTGCTTTTCACTGAGGAAAATGAGTTCGTATTCTTATGTGTCGCACCGAATTTCAAATAAATATAACATGATCTCAGTCGAGTAATTAAATTTCAGTGCCTCACTACTATAGAAAACGTAACTATACATGGGTAAAAAAGCGAATGACACATGGTTCGGCAACCGTGCGTCAGCGCATATCGTGTATAAAAAGATCGATACATTGTACACAGTTGGAGAACCGTGCCAGATCTCTAAAAAAACACTAAAATAAGTGATTTATATACGATTATAATAACCGTGTATAATAACAATGGTTATATATACGGTTTCTACAAAGGATCTGTTTATGATTTTTGTAAACCATACACGGCTGGTAAATACAAACTGTATATGTTACTTTTTGTACACGATTTGTTTTTAAGAACCGCTTATGATTTCTATTTTTTTTAATTTCTATTTATAATTGGCTATCATCCATATTTACTAGCCATTAAACATACATTACACATCCATACTTCAAGAAATATTTACAACATACAACAAATAATATTCAATATTCAACATTTTACAAAACAACATTCACTTAATAAGCAATATAAAATAGTTTGATCCTTATTTAACATTCACTTAATAAGTAATATAAAATAGTTTGATCCGAATTTAATAATATTTAATAATATCTACACATATTCAACCTTTCACAAAATAAAATATACTAGGAAAACCATTGGTGCATTGAAAAGAGCGCAAAGCAATTTGAGATGGAATTAATAAACATGAGACACGCTGAAGCACGGTCCGGATACCCTAAAGTAACCCAATCTTTGAGTTTTGGATTGAGACTGTCCGATTCGAATTCGTCGCTCGAGATTGTCTCAGGATTCGTATTTTTCGTCGGGATGTGTGCGCTCACTTCGCGGATGAATTTTCCCGGATTCGAATTGGACGGTCTCGATTCAAAATCCAAAAATTGAGTTACTTCACTGGATCCAAATTGTTGAAGCACAGCAGCGAGTCGCAGCAGCCACAGGCCTACAGCTACAGGCACAGTGCTAGAAATTAAGAGAATGCATTCCGAAAAAGACAAAGGTCACATGATTTATAAGGGGACAGCTTGGGTTTTTCATTTGAAATGGGCGAATGGTTCGATCAGAGCTGTTCCATTCTTATCTTTCAAGTGAATGAAGCATGGGGAATTCACATCACCTCAGGTTACCTGACTCGAGCAAATTACGATCGGACAGTCCATTTAACATGACAGGAATCTCAAAACAAACCCCCTACTGTACGTCTCAACAGATACCGGATTGAGTTTGGCCCAGATAGAATTAATCTGGGCCGGCCGTTGCAATTTGCTTGAGTCAGGTACCTGGGAGGATATATGTCCGAAGCATGGGATTTTGTCATCGGTTTTAAGTCGCACAGATAATTTCATGATTTGTTTGGATTAAGTGCGTATGAATTTTGGATCCGTATCCTTCCAACTAACCTGACTCAAGCAAATTGAAACGGACGGTCCAGATTAATCTCAGCCGGGCCAGCTTCAATTTAGTGCCTATGGAGACTGTAAAGATCCGTTTTGAGATTTGCATAAGGTTAAAAGAACCGTCCGATCATAATTGTCCTCAGTCAGGTAACCTGAGAGGATTTCAATTGATAAATTTTGATGCGAATCGAACAATTTTGATTAGATATCTAATCAACTGTCAGATTGTCGTCCACTCTTACCCTCTCATTTTCGGTTAGTATCTGGCGCCTGGTCACTCCCTTCTTCTAGCTAACCATGTACCTTGGTTGGTCTTGTCTATGGTAGGAGTAAAGAGGTACTTGGACTATCTTTCTCAGTGTAGTCACGAAGATCGTTGTCTACCCATCGGAGTTGCTCTTCTTGACCGTAAGAATAGTAGAATTGAACTTTAGTCTATGCTAGGGAGGTTATGTTAAGTTGTCATAAGAACGTTTAATTCATAAATAGAGGCTAAGAAGGCTTAATTTAGGGATAGTAGTGTTTTAATACCTAGACATGGTTCAAGATTTTAGATAAAAATGAGGCTAAACAAAGGGGTCTTAATTCTCACTAAGGAACTGATGTTCTGAATTATTAATCAATTAAAAAAGTTAAAGGAGACTTAAAAAGGCTAAAAAAAGTGTTTTATTTTTTTATGGTCTTCAATATTTTTTACCTAGAGCAATAGATCTAAAGCAGTATCAGATTTAGTAACTGATACTTAATAACTGATTTTTATGAAAAAGTTTTCAATTGCAAAAAATATATTTTTTACTCTGAATAAAAGTCTACAGTTTTATTACTTTCATCGCTCTGTTATATCTATTATAAGGCAATGCTTCTATGGATACCAAATATTTTGGACCGTTCATTTATTCATGATCAAACGGTTCTGATATTTTCTTACCATTAAATAATCTCTGTTAAAATTAACGGAATGTTTTATCGGAAGGGTAATATAGTCATTTTAACAGCAAAACGTTCCCTTCTATTTCCTACGTCTTCGCCTCTTTCCTTCCTCGCTTCGTCTGTCGTCTCTCCTTTCTCCTCACTTCATTCCTCTAGCGTAAAGATCCTGTCAGCTCTTTGGCAATGTCTGTTTGGTGGCAGGTATGTGGGCCCATGGTTTCATGAAATTGTACTTGATTTTTGTCAAAGGACCTACCTACGGCTGAGTTTCATTTAGCTTCTTCGTTTCAGGTCCTTTTATAGAATGAAATTATATGTGGTATGGCAAATATGGTACTTGTACTAGGTTATACTAATCTTTTTCCAAATACCTCGGGCTGTTAGCTGTGTATTTGCACATTGAGGTTGCATCAAGGCGTAGTTGGTCAATTGTAAAATAACACGAAATTGGTCAAGTTAAGAATAATTTCCCAATTGTTTCTATGATCATGGATTGGAAAATAGGCCGAGTCCGAGTTGACTCGGCCGAGTCAGAACGGTATCGGTCGGGTCCGAGCCGAGTTTCTCGCCCACGCGATTTTTTCATCAAAACTCGGTTGAATCGGATTGACTCGGCCAAGTTATCCGATTTTTGGTCCGAGTCAAGCCGAGTCAGGGCGAATCAGACCGAGTCAGGCCGAGTCTGTTAAGTAATCGGAAGATTGAAGAAGGAATTTTGTTCGAAGGTTATCTAGGTTTTCGATTTGGGACAAAAAGTCGCACGAATTTTGGAGAAGAAAGACGCATTGCTTGCCAAAGGAGACGGTTCATCTGCGTAGACTCGTTTCATATATTATTGCTCAACAATTTTAAATACGCTTCATGGTTCAAGCTACACCATGTTCTCCTAGATAAACTGAACACATTTAATTTTAGTTCTTTACATATGTCGATTTGGAACTTCTGTTTTTAAATGCTCTCAATGTAGCGGGTCAATTTTATATACTTTTTCTAATTGCCACATTACTGGTCACAGCAAAAAAAACACGTACAAAATAATATAAACTAGTGGATTCTTATACATCTGTCCATTATACTTTCTTTTTCCTCTAAAATTCAGCTTTCCTAATTTAAATGTCATGTATATATATATTATGTATGTTATTAATTATTGTAATATTTTATTATCTATGTAATGTGTAATTAATTCTGCATGAATATTTTGACTATTTATATACGCTTCTATTTTAATTTATTATACTAGTGGATAAGTGGAATTATTTTAGCATATTTGAATAAATTATTATTTTTATTTTTCTTATATTTTTATACTATGTGCGACTATTCACTTATTATCTTATTAGCTTTGAATGTTCATATATCATTTAATTAGTGGATTATATTAATGTCAAAAGTGATCTTAACATCATTTTTGAACTAATTATTTTATTACAGTTTTTACTTATTTTTTTTAATACAAAACAAGCTTTTTTCGAATAAATCCGAGTTTTCGAGTTGCCTCAGCCGATTCCAACCGATTCCGCCGATTCTGAGTCAATAATCAACTACCTGATTCCGATTCCGTTTCCGATTCCGATTTTCAGAACCATGTCTATGATACAAATTTTGTCTAATCAAGGCTGAATTTCGATTTTGAAAAATGGTAATGTCATTGTGCTAAACTGGGTTTGCAGAAAGCAAGCTTTATTGCACAGTAAATGGTTACATGTAGTTAAATAAACTATACCAGTTAGGGCGGCACAAAAATTCCCTAATTATTCCTTATCGCACTTTATTGTGAACAAACAGAATTGCAATAACTTGCTAATGTTGTAATGCAACAATACATTTCATACAAAAGAACGCATTATGAAAATTTTATAACAATACAAAACTTGGAATAACACATGCAAAACAGTATACTGACACTAGTGGACATCTATAATAACACATGTAAACATATCCTGGACTGTTTGGAAGAATCCAAATGAGATATGCTTTACTGGTAAATCAATTAAGTCAAATAGAAACATAATTCTTCTAATTATTTCTATTATGCACTATTGGACAGGACATGTAAAAGAAGAGCTCTGCCTTGCTACTAGGAACTGGGTGCCTGGAGATGTGGAAAGCATTCCTCTGCAGGAATGGTACTATGGTAGTATGGTACCCTGCTGATCGAAGAGCAGCTCATGGTGACAGATGGAGCATTTGATGAAGCTGGAGAAGAAGGGACTCAGTAGAAGACAAGAAGGCTATTTTTTTAACTTTTGATATGTCGAATAAGTTTTGTGTGCCAGTACTGCTTTTGGCTTATAACTTTTAAATTGAAATATACATTGTGCTCTATGATCTAACTACCATCGACATCCTTGCAGGATTTGTTTCTTTTTGGTGAATTTAAATATGCCACAGATTTTCAAATATATCAAGAAGTTGCTGGCCTCCCTGGCCTTGATTTTCCATACTCAGATGATAGTACTGTTGTTTATAGATTTTGTTAAAAGCTTTTGAGATCAATTACTACTATGATGTTTACCAGTCCAGTACAGATTTTTCATGGAGATTCGCGTGAATTATAAACATTAAGTAGATGCACTTTTAATTTTCTGTATGTACCCGAATTATGAACTTAAGTGGCATGTAAAATATAATAGAATACAAAAATCAATATGTGTAAGGGTGGTTGTGCACACATGTGCCATCAATTACTCCCTTCTGACTCAGTTCATGACTATCCTCCATGTTCTTTCTTAGATCTGTGTCTTAACTGGTAAAAGAATGGATTTATAGAAAATATATAAAACTATAAGGGTATGTTTGTAAGATATTGCAAGATGAAGGCTTGACAGTAAAGTAAAAATCATGAATGCCTAGTGAATCTCAGCACTGTTCACTGTTTGAGTTTCTTAAAACCTGATTTCTAGTTAGATGTGTAAATAAAATAAAGAATAGGGCCTTGTGTAAATGTGTTTTTGGTAAAAAGTTCTTTAAAACCTGATTTCTGTTCACTGTTCGGTAAAAAGTTCCAAGTAATTACAGTGCTACCCTGGTTACATAGACCAGTAAACATTGTGTAAATGTGTTTTTCAGTGCCGAAGGACATCCGATGGTAAAAGGGCGATAGTAAATGTGCTTTTTCTAGTAGTGACAGGACAGTTTCTAACGGCTCTGCTCAAATTAAAACTTGCTTTTGTTAGGATTCTAGACAAGTCATCACTGGCTGTCTTTTGGTCGGATAGCACACCCAGCAACAGAAAACGAATTTGTTTGACATTTGTGATAAAAAAAACACGAGAGCTTATCAGGATTTATGTTGGTTGTAACTGTGTATTGTACCAGAGAAGTGGTATCAGTAAACATTGTTGTGGTTTCATTAATAAGAAATCGATGAGCTAGATCCCATTTTTACCAAAAAAACAAAAGTAATTTTTTAATTAGATTCCAAACGTGACTAATATAAAACTTAAATTTAAGTTGAGAAGCAAGGTTGTATTACAGTAGAAAAATAAATTATTTTATACTAGAGATGGTACAATATGACAAATATTACATACCAAATAGAGGTTTAGAAATGGTACATTTGGGTTCAGAAAGAAAAAGAAATATTACATTTAAAGATGTCTCCTTGCAGCAACTAATTGTTGATTTACCCCATAGCAATATACCATGCATATGCTCCTGATCGATCATGCACACTCCACAATATATCTCAACTCAGTAATTTCTTTTTTTATTATTATTTGGTAATGTGCCCATTATGAATAAATAAGACAATATGCAAGAACCCTGGTTTTTAATTTTAATGAATATTGGGCCCTGGAAAAAGCCCATTAGGCCCAAGAAATTTTATTATTGAAATCATGTGATGATTAAGCAGCGCTCACTAATTGTTAGTAAAAATTCATTTTTAATTTGCTAGTATGATCCATTAAACACCATTTGGCCCAACCAAAGCAACTGGTGATAAAGGCGGCATCTTAGGCCATGGCCCGTGATGGTGCAAGTGGAGGTGTTGTTCGTACTGTTACTGTAAGTCTTTTCTTTTTTGTGCTTCTATGTATCCCCTTTATGTCAGTAATCGTGCAATTAGGGTTTTAGACATGAAAAAGAATCGATAGCTGCAATGTAAAATTTTGTTTATTGCAGATTAATGCTGAAGGTGTGACGAGGAAATTCTACGGAGGAGATACATTGCCTCTATGGCATGATGAACTAGAGCCCACAAACTCCTTGCTTGACATACTCTCTTCTTCGGTACCCGAGCCCATGAGTACTTGATCTTTCTCTCTCTCATGTGCAAGGATAATTATTGGCATCGTTTTTCTCTCAGTTAAATGCTTGGATTTTCTCATGTGTAGTAAATTACTTGGATTGAACTTTCTAAACAGCGATTTTATGACAGTGATGTAGAATGTATTCTTATTATCTTTTAAAGCCTCTTGTATTTTTACTATTGTGCATTTGTGCTTGGTAGTTTAGGTATGGGTTAACAGTTCTGGTAATCTAGTTTGTCAGGGATTTGTGTTGATTGGTACCTGGGAATCGAAATTCTAATCTTTTACTCTACAATTCTAAACAAATTATTAAATGAACATTTGTGAGCATATATTTCTGTACTATAGAATCTGTAATTTAAAATATGGACATTATTTTTCTATTAAAAATTGTGAATTACAAACAACCCTGAAACAGATCTTATTCCATGTATCCAATCAAGTTTATACAAGTCAAATTATGCTACATAGCCATTTTGTGATTTATCAAACTATTTTAGGACCAAAATGAAAAGTAATAAATTTTTTTCTCCCATAACCGCAAAAATATATTTAATGTTGAACTTTGTTTTCTCGTTAAGATGATCGGACAATTTAAATGAAATAATTTAATATTAAATTTGTAATATATCACAATGCACTTAAAAAATTGAAGATGTCCACTACTAAGATTACCTGAGCTCTGTTCCCGACAAAATTCGTAATAATAAACTCTCTGGGGTTCATGTTACAAAATTTTCTGATTAATAACACAGGCTATGCTATGTATACCAAATTTTCTAAGCTATGTGTCTCTCTAATTCGTATCAACAAAAATATAAAAATATAACTTTTGGTTATCATTTTAAGTAGTTATTTTTATAAAGATATTGCAACACCTACTCTAACTTTATTAATTAATACACCAAGGCAAAGAAAATTGTTTTGAAAGGCATATGTGAAATTCTGCCAAAAAAATAAAAATATAATTAGTAAATTTGGCGATTCCACCTCAGCTGTTTTAGTTGACATTAACTGGCATTAACTGGCATTGAATTTTTGCGATTTCAAAGTTTAAATAATCAATTTGAAGCGCTTAACATATTCTTCATATTAAAATTTGATTTTTAAAAATCACTGTTTTTTAGATTTTATATTTTGCAACATTGTTTACTATTTGAACTTTGGAATCGCAAAAACAAATTGATAGATTGGTAGTATAAAGGCTTTGGTCATCCACTATAACCTTAACAAATTTCAAATTTCTCTCTTTATATATATAATTAGTAAATTCGTAAGTAATTTGGCGAATCCACCTGAGGTGTTTAAGTTGACATTGACTGGCATTAAATTTGTGCACGCTCAATTATAAAAAGTATCTAAATATTATTATGAAATGCATGAGTGCATGAAGCATATTGTGCGTAACAAGTCATATTTTAATTACAAACTAAGTTTTGGTCTATCTTGTTCGGTCACATGATGATCTTTTTGCTATCTTTGTGTGAATAACACTAATTCCATTTTTCTCATTATCTTAACTAATCTTGCTACACCTTTTTGTTTAGCAATGCCATGCCCAACTTCTCAACTTCTATTAATTTTAGGTCATATTCTATGCCCATGTGCGCGGAGAGCAGGTTGGGTCCGATCTGCTTTAAGAGTCGTGCGCATGAATTTTGAAGCAGACGTGAAAATTGCGGGCTCGAATCTCAAGCAAATCGGACGGTTATCGAACCCATCGAACTCACTTTGAGTCCGATGGGCATCGGACCCAAATTGACCTCATGTGCGTGCGTGACTATTGTCTATACTTTATTAACTTTAATATATATTTAGAAATTTTGCCAAATGGCAAATCATATCGTTGAATCATTAAACTAGTTATTATGTAATTATGTGTGCATCTATCTATATTAATTTTGTTTTGTTGTTTTGCTTGCTTGCTTGTTTATATATTGCAGTATTGTTATTATTATTGTAATTATTATATTAGTTGTTATTGTTGCAAAAATGTGTATGATAATTTGATGGTTCATGTAGTAAAACTATGAATATTAACTTCCAATAAATTTTTTTTTTTAAATTGTGTTAATTGTGTCAAGGAATGGTTAATTTAATACCTTTGCACGATATATATGGAAAACAAAATCTAATTTAATCATACAATATATATAATATTTGTAATTATCTTATTTTGATATAGATTTGGTGAAGCCACTATATTCCAAGAACTACAATGAAATTTATACCATTTAAAAGCTGATGGTTTGGTCATTTTTTGTTTCTTAAAACAAGATTTACATTATTTTTATTAGGTATATAGCATATGTCTATAGGCGGAGCCAGACTTTCAAGCTGCGGGAGTCAATCATATAAAATTTCATGTTGTGTATGAGCAGGGGCGGATGCACTCTTAGTGAATGGGGGTCAATTGACCCTCATTAATTTTGAAAATTTTCATACTTATGCATGATTTTTTATATAATTAAGAGCAAAATGCTATGGGTACTGTAAAATTGACCCCCATTCGTAGTACGAAAATTTTATATGATTGATCTCCATTGCTTGAGAGTCAATTTTACAATACCCATAATATTTTATTCTAAACCATATAGAAAATCATGCATGTATAATTGTACATAAATTTTAAAACTAAATGGGGTCAGAGTATGACCCAGCTACCACAACTTTTGTATCCCATATATCATGATCATACATCTTTTTGTTAGTTTATGGAGTGAATATTGGTATATGCCTTTTCTTTGGTTCGCATCTAAAATACACCTAATTAGCTAGCTAGGTTTTTCTCATCCATTTAATTGTCTGGCAATATTTTATATTATAAGAAAGAACAAAAAGGAACCGCCGAGTCCGCACCCAACAAAGTCAGCACTAGCTACGTTATAATAAATAATATAATATATATAGCACTTGTAATATATATATATATATATGTTCAAGAGACTGGTTCAACATGCACAGAGAGATATATAGATAGGAATAGAATGAGAGAGAGATCAATGGATGAACTGAGGATGAATTGGTACTGCTTTGACATGACTTTGGTACCATTAGGGTTTCTTATATCTATATCGTACCATCTCTGGTTGTGGCAAAAGGTCAAAACCAACCACACCAGACATATTTGGGTTTGCAATTTAACTTACAACGATCTTGGGTCTTAACCATAGTCAAGGTACTTATCTTTGCATCAACTCTTTAAATTTAATATGTACTTTTCTTTTCTTTTCTTTCACATTGATATAATGTACATATATAATGAATTAGGACAAGAACAAGAAAGACATGTTAGCAGTGCAATCACTGAGGAATGCACTAATGGGATCCATACTAATGGCCTCCACTTCAGTCGTTCTTTCAACTGGCCTCGCCGCATTGCTCAGTAGCACATACACTATAAAGAAGCCTCTTAACACCACAATTTACGGATCACGTGACGAGCACGTGATGGCCATAAAATACTTGTTGCTTCTCACCATCTTTCTCTTCGCTTTCTTGTGCTACTCTCTCTCCATAAGGTTCTTCGGACAGTTTGGTTTTCTCATCAATGTTCCTCGAGGAAATGACGATAATAACCCCGTGACAGTTGAGTATGTTTGTGGGCTTTTGGGAAAAGGATTTGGTCTGAATACTATTGGAAATAGACTGTTTTTTGTTGCCATGCCACTTTTGTTCTGGATTGTGGGTCCCGTTTTGGTGTTCTTGTGCTATGTTTTCATGATGGTCATATTGTATAATGTTGATGTGGTCACAGATAGTAATGGGAAAACTAGGGCTAGAGGAGAGTTCATGGAGAAAAATTGCTTCACAGGTGCTGTGTGATTAATTATTATATTTGCAACTTTTCTTTTACAATTTCTTGCAATTGGAGAAAATTAATTTAAGACAGGTTTGGAATTTTTTTTTTTTTTCTGAGGGTATGAATAAAAATTTCGGTCAAACTTTTATCTGGTGTCTACTGTGTGGGGCCCACATTGTAAATATAATACACTATTCTATTATAAACTTGCACATAAACAAGAAAGTACTCAAATTCTTAGCGTTCATAATAAAAACAATTACAGAAACATAATTAATTGTATATATTTATGTCACAAAATGTATTCAATAATTCAATTACATTATCATAATTGAATTATTTTAACAGAGCAGCTAATAATTCAATTACATTATCATAATTGAAATATTTTAACAGAGCAGTTGGTTAATATAATTGTTTTAACAGAGCAGTTTTTTGCTTCATGCAGGGCATGAACCATATGCACCTCTGTTTTGATTCTATAGTCTGTGAGTTGCATGAAGCCAAAACTACTCTGTTAAAATATTTACCCAAAATTGAGCATTACCTTGACCTCATATTATAGCAACTCAAATCAACTAAATTATCATAATTAAATCCATAAGCCGTAATTACAGGATACCTCCAGTTTTTGTGAATCCAAAATAATGCGTGGTACCGAACAATCACGGGTCCACACAATATACCGGCAGCACGAATTCCGATGCAGCCCAACCTGTGATCAGTGCCTCAATATCAAGTACATGTAGATAATTCTGAACCATACTATCACTAGGCCACCCCATTACCATTTCTCTTCAAATTGGGGTTCTCATACCGCTTAAACGCCTCCTCTGATGCAATTGAGACCTCTTCGGGGGTAATTCCGGGTACCATGTAGTATTTCCGGGAAGAAATACTGGGTAGACTACTCATGGTTAGACTTAGGCAGGGCTTGAATTGGAACTAGAATTTGGTCTTTAGAAAGAGAGATTTTGAAAGAGAGAGAGAAGGGACTGGGAGTAGGCGTGGCATTGCCGTTTATCTTTAGAAATTTTTGAAGGAAGAGAGAGAAATTAAGTTGTCATTAATTGTTGGAAAAGGAGGGAAGAGCTGAGAGTGGTGCCACGTGTGCACAAAATGGTGTGATACGTGGCACTTTCTAGACCAATGGAGCATGAAGTCTGGACCGTTAGATCAGAATCCGCACTGATATTAAAGATCGGACGGTAATTAAGGATCTAAACAGATATATTTTGTTCCCATAAGATATGGATTCCGAGTAAGACTGTGGGCCTGTGGTGCTTTACATAGCGCAGATTAGTCTCCACTATGAATTGATATCTCTGCTTTTAAAATTTAAATATTCAATTTGAATTGTTAAACATGTTAAAAAATTACTTGAAGACTATATATATTTTATATTTTTTAGAATTTTTTATTTTTGAGATGAATAGAAAATCACTACTTTTGAATGATCTCTAATCTTTAGATCAAGTGATATTCTACCTATCTAAAAAAATAGTAAAAAGTTCTAAAAAATTTAAAAGTTGGACAAATGTATTTTCATATTGAAATCATGTTAAACGGTTTAGATCAATTGTTTGAACTTTAGAAATAAAAATATGAATCTATAGTATGAACCGATATGCAATATGCACAGTAACAGATAAATCCCACTTGCAAAATACTTTGCAAGTTTGCAAAAATAACTCATTTGGGTCCCAACAAATTTAAATTAAGTTTGTAACACTCTCATGTTATACTTGCAAAGAAATAAAATAGTACCTTCTTGCCCTTAAAAAATAGAAGGTACATGACGCTCAAGTTCTTATTGTTTTCAATCCAAAATTTCAAATTTGCTATTGGTATTTACATTTAAATATTCTGATTATTCTGATAGGACCTCCCTGTATATAAACAAATTGAAGTTCATCTTTATTTCTATGCATCAAAATTGATACTCCATAAAAGTAATTGAGTTTCAATACCTCTAAATTATGTCAGGTAATCAAATAATTTCGATGTTTTATAATCAATCATTTATTATTATCAAATTTAACAATATGACTGAAAATTATATATAATTTTAATAAGAATTATTCACAATGTGTAGGCCTGTGGTATACCAAATTTAATGTCCAAAATAATATTATTTTAGTAAGTAATAATCTATAAAAATTTTGATATATTTTTAAAGCTGCATTTTTAGCTTTGTATTTCATTCGATTTAAAATTAATTTTTTTTTTCCAATACATAGTTCGATTTTTACGACGAAATTCTAAAAATAATCCTAGTTCAAAATATAGTACGAAAGGCAAAATGAGAAGTGGATTTTATGTTTATTCTTGTTATTTCCTTGAGATTTTAAAAATCTTATTTGTTTTCTCAATTTCATTCTGAAAATGATATAATTAATAACAAAAATATAAAAAATAATTCATAATATAATAGGCACAATTCCAGATAAACCATATCCGAGCAACTTTTTAAAGATAATTAAGAAATACTTGTTTGACCAAGACTACAATTAGATACCTTGAAAGGTTCTCCAATATTATTTTAGCGGATTTTGTTGGTCCATTAAAAGAAGGAGAAAGGACCGAGTAAAAGGGAATAAAAAGATGCAATCGAGAACTCAGATTCAATTTCAACAAATACATTACAGTAAATTAATTATTCAAAGCACACATACAACAAAAGAAAAATAAGAAGACTAAAAATACTAAATAGGAAGACTAAAATATTGACTGGAGGAATCTGTGCCTAAATCAATTGACTGGAGGAGTCTGAGCATAAATTGCGGACCAAATCAGCCTTGGAATCACCCACGTCTCTCCACTTCAATTTTTGAAGGTTGGTGAGGTATTGTAACCCTTGAGGCACACCCAATTCACCACATTCCCAAATCTCGAGTTCTTTAAGAATGGGCATTGCACCCTCCTCTATCTCCCATTCCTCCATTGATAAGTAACTAAATTTCAAACCTTCTAACTGGCTAAAGCTTCCGGAGGAGCAGGTGGTTTTTTGACTTTCGAATGCTTCATTAAGTATGAGAACCTTAAGGCAGCGTAGCTTCTTCAATACTGGCATTATATCCTGCTGGAACTTGTAATCCTGAATTTCGAGATAAATGAGGTGACAGGGGAGCATATCCTCATGAAGGGTCAATTTAGTGGGGCTAAAGGAAACAAGTGTGAGAGATTGTAAATGGTTATAAAATGGGAAACCTCTCATGTCAAGTGTGTCCAGTACGCTATGATTTTTCCATATATCAAGATCAGTTAGGTGTTCTAATGTGGATAGAAAAGTGACAATTGCCTTCGATAGAGATGATTTTTGGACGAATAATTCTAATGAACGTAAATTGGGTGTATGAGGTAACTCTATCTCCCATGATTGTGTGGCACTCACCCTACCAATAGTTTGCAAATTTGGTAATTTTGCTGATGCTGGGAGTTCCAAATGAGAGTCAAAGACATGCCTCAGTGTCTCCTACTCAAAGTAGTCGCGATCAATTGGTTTTAACGACGAGACTTCAAGGGTCTGCAGAAATTTCATTCTGCCTATCACTTTCTCAAAGAATTCTTGATCACCGTTGTCACTTAGCCCATCATGACTCAGATATCTTAACTGTGAGTCAATCCCGCAAACATCCCCAACTCTATTTTGTTCTCCTCCTTAGTTCCATCTCCATTTTGTACCACTTTGAGCAGTCTTTGCTTAGAACAATTCGGCATGCTCCCGTCATAAAAGCACAAAAGAGTGTGGAGGTTTGGGCTCATTATAAGTTGATCACAATCTGGATTGTGAATTGCCACAAGGCGCGCCTTGCTCAAACTCATTTTATTATTTGGATTTGAATAAACCAGGAGAAAGTTTTCCTCGGCTTTTTGGAGAGCAAGATCTCGTAGTAGATCGTGTATGCGTAGAGTTTTGATGGAACCATCCACATCGGATCTTCTATCTACTTGAACCATGCTCCTAGCATAAAATGAGAAAAAAAATTAAGTATAATGATTACAGATATCATAAAGAAAATAGTTAGTATTAAAACAATTTAGTTTAATGTTGTATACATAAGCTGTGTATATCATTTTTTGTTGATGTAACGTGCTAGTTTAATGTTGTATACATAAGCTGGTTTTATTGAAATAAAGAAATAGAAAAACAGAAAAAGTACTTTGATTTTTTCATGCATAGCAGGATCTGCATAATTTTTATCACTGATTCTTCTGTGCATTAAAAATTAAGATACTATTTTTTTCCAATATTTTCTACAGAAAAAATTCTCCAAATCCGCTGCTACCTATTTACTTTTTCTTTATTATATGTCGAATGGTTAGCCCAAATAGAGCCAAAATTTTATTAATATCCAAAATTAATAAATAATTTCAAAATCTACACCCAGGCGGAGGAATTCCGAAATCTGTCCAAACCGGAAATTAAATTCCCAAAATTTATTTTCCGGTTTCCGAATTCTAGAACCGGGAATTAAATTTCCGGTTTTGGTTTGGAATTCCAAAACCTAAAATTATATTCCCGGTTCTATGTTTAAGAAAAAAAGAAAATGTTATAATTTTTTTATTTTTTTATTGAAATATTAGAAATATTTTATATATTTCTTTGAAAATAGATGTAATACAATATAATTTGATTTATTAGAAAGATTGCGACAAATAACCCGGATCAACATTGTTTAGGCCGGATTTTTCGCGGCTGTAAGAAAAATTAAAATATTTCTTTGTGTGTTATTGGAAAAAAATAAAAATATTTTGAATCTGAGTTTTTGATTCCGGTTCAAAAGTCACTTCTAAATAAAAACAGAAAATATTGTGATCCTTCTACTTTTGAAAAAAACTAAAACTTTAAGTTATTTAAATATTATTTGTCATAGAAAAAAAATTTCTGTCAGAGAAGTCATGATTATTGCCTTTTTTTTTGTTTTTTCAAAACTAGATGAATTCAAATATATAACATATTTGCCTAGAAGTGACTTTTGAACCAAGATCAATAATTCAGATTCAAAATATTTTTATTTTTTTTCCAATAATACACAAAGAAATATTTTAATTTTTCTTTTTTCTCCGGTTTGGGCATTTTATAAATTCTTCGGCGTCAAGGTGCAGATTGTAAAATTGTTTAATTATTTTGGATATTAATCAAAATTTCAGCAAACATAGTGTCATCACCGAATTCGCAGCCCCATGCTTCTAAAATATCAATGTTTGTTATTACTTATGATATTTCCCAAAATATAATTCTGAGACTTAAACAATTTAATTTAAAGACTATTCAATTAAAACCAGCATGTTATATCAACATGTGTAAATCATTAAATGAATATGTAATACCTTTGTACGAGATCCTCTAAGAAACTCTCTGCAGTTTCTTCCAATGTTCTATTATCTTCTTGTGGTATGAAGCCCTCTGCAATCCACATTTGAAGTAAGGATGGGGCATAGATTGAATAGTCTTCGGGAAATGCGGCAAAGTACATAAAACACGACTTGTGAGCAAATGGCAGGTCCTCATAGCTGGTGCTTATGATCTCGCTACAATTTTTTCCTTCGACATGCCAAGTCATTGTCCGGAACACGCTACTCCAAACAGCATGGTTGCGGGGCTTCTTTGATAAGAAACCACCTAAAACCACCAATGCGAGAGGAAGCCCACCACACTTGTGGACAAATTGATCTAGGATATCAGAAAGATCATCAAAAGAATTTCTATTTAGATCATGATTAGGAAAAACATTTTTTAACAAAAGCTCTTGGCTTAACTCCTCAGTTAAGAACTGGAGCTTGTATGGTTCACTTATGGGATCCATGCTCTTGGGAACATCAGCGAATCTAGTGGTTAAAAGTACTCTACTCCCATTCTTTTCATCTGGGAATGCTGCACCAATTTGAGTCCATAGATCGATTGTCCAGACATCGTCTAGGACTATGAGGTACTTTTTTCCTCTAAGAGATTTGTGAATCTCTGTAAGAATCACATTCGCTTGTGTTTCATTTGGTGGTTGCTCAAGCTCAAGTTCTCGCGCTATCCTCCTCCAAATATCAATTACTTCAAACTTTTCAGAAATAGCTACCCATATGCGAACTTCAAATTGTTTTACGACATCACCACTGCAAAAAAAATATTATATTGGACATTAGTTTAACCAAAATACAAAGACGAAAAACTAGATAAAAATATACAAGTGAATATGGAAAAGGGGGTAAATAGAAAATTATGATTTTCATGTCAATCTATCGGGTTAGGTTGGGCCATTAGACTGGGGACATCTATATATGTAGATGTGTATGCAACAGGGGTCAGAAGAGTTCTCTACATTTCTCTTCTTCTATTGTCTTTTGTTCTATTGACGGGGCTATTGAAATACTGGACCTTCTCAAATCTAGCTGTTGATCTTGTTGAGCTTTTGTGCAATGTCAATAAAACCCATGTAAAAGTGCGAATTCAGATATGCACGTAAGCATGTACACAATTAAAAGTGGATTAGCAAATATATTAATTTTAGACTTTTTTTTTCGGAAACCTAAAAATTATATTAATTTTCTATCCACTTTTTTTACGCAAATTACCTCATAAGTATTTCAACAAGTATGCATTTATGAAGGATATTATGGTCATTTTATTATTTAAAATTAAGCATTAAGTACCAAATTAACTGACCGGAGTGTTTGACACTGATTGCATAGTTTGGACTTTGGAAGGTGATTGTCAAATTAAGAGTTGAGGATAGCCTGGTATGACATTACCTCATTCTAGAATTATAAAATTAGTTAATGCATGTCTAAGACATTCCTTGTTCTACCTATAAAGTACGTCACCTATACTCTTCATGTGGTGAAACATATATAACTTCAATTTAATAGAGCACTTTTTTTTTTTCAAATTCACCAAATTAAGCTGACCTTTTTTCTCATAAAATACAAGTTTTACATTAAGAAAATATATTAACCATGTTTTCTAATTTAATTATCTTAACTGAAGTGTGTAATTTTTATAAACCAAATTAGTGAAAAAATTTAAAACTGGGAGAAAGGTGAATTTGAATCAAATTGATAGTAAATGACACAATTTAGAAAATAAAAAAACGCATACCAATTGTACACTTTTCGTGCAAGAGTAGTCTTTCCGAGTCCACCGGTCCCGCAAATTGAGACCACCGAACGTCTTGTAGTGTTCGCATCAAGCAACTCCTTGACAATGCGGTCCTGGTCTGCCTTGAAGCCAATAATATCGGGATCAACATCAGGTAATATCAGTGGCTTGATGGGTAGTTTGACATCTCCACTTCCCTCACCCAAATTATTTATTCCATATCTGACTCTGCTCTCTTCGATCTCTTTCATCTTTTCTAGGATTTGGTTTATCTCATTTACAAGGTTGTGTACAGCTGGTAGATTTCTGGGATCTCTTAGCATGTTTTTTATGGCCTCACACAGGCATGACTTCTGTGGATTTTGAGGGATCTCCATGAGAAAGGTGTCCATGACATCTTCTATAGAATGGGCAATATATCTAATCTCCTTGACCCAATTTTTCTACCTTTCGTCTTTTATCGGCTTCCTGTCAGCATCTTTGAGAAAAGTCTGAATCCGTGTGAGTTCACGGATGACTTTCTCAACTTGCTCATTGACACTGTATAAGTGTAAAACCTCATTAACTAGAACATCACCCCATCATGACACTCTTATCAGCCTCCATCAACTCCTTGCTCGCATTAGAAACTGAGGTTGAGTTGGCGGCTGTGATGGGTTTGGTTGTGAGCAAGGAGTTGATGGAGGCCGATAAGAGTGTCATGGTGGGGACTTACGTGCAGTGCAGTGCACCAATAAGATGCTGTGGTGGAGCTTATATAAAGGTCTCAGTTGGCCGACTGTTTGATGCATTCATAGGATTTTGAAAATTGATTGATCTACATCTACTCCATTGACTTTAGATCAGATCGTGAATGTGCAATTGTGCAGCACATTAAAAATGTATTTCTCAGCGCATCTCAAGGAAGGAATCAGATTCAAGTCATGCCTACCATGTCTTCATTATTCTTTAGCATTGATCAAAACATTCAATTCATCCGGTATAGGTATTTATTTGATAATTTTGAATTTTGCAACCTTCACTACGTGACCTTCTAATTGAATTATACAAAAGATATTTATTGGACATAACTAAGGCGATTAAATTAATGGAACTAACTCATAGTTAATATGTACGGCTAGTATTTTGAGCCAATTCAACTATGACTAAACAAAAATCAAACAGAAATGGTAAGGATTGAAAACAATGTAAGCACCAACTGGACAACTTTCTGTTTAATTAGTTAGAAATTCTAAAAAATAAAAATGTTGAACATTGAATTTTTAATATTGCACTTCAGACTCAGATTTCTAATTTATCACCCTCCAGAGGTTTCTTCACATGGTAATGTCGCTCATCTATACACCATATACAAATAATTCCAATCTACATCATCTACCATACCTTCATTGTTAAATAATCAATAATGGAAAGGAATAATTAATTTTTAGGAGGGATAATTAAGATTAATTAATTAATTAATAGAAAATGATGATGCATGATGTACGCCATATTGCTCATTATTGTGTGTGCACCATGAAATCCATTGACTTTAGATCATGCCTACCTAATTATTTACAATTAATTAATACAAAATAATTCTAATCTACATCATGCCTACCTATCTTAATTGTTTAAGAAAAATTGATTGATCTACATCTCATCCATTGACTTTAGATCAGATCGTGAATGTGCACCATATAAGGAATCTGATTCAAATCATGCCTACATGTCTTCATTGTTAAATAATAAATAAGGGGAAGGGACAATTACTTTAGATACTACAGTAACCTAATTTTTTAGTTTTGATCCGGACCATTCGTTTGCTCTAACACAAATATTAAAGGAGCCTGTGTGTTCCACAACTGGCGAATTGGGCCCAATTTCTTTTCAGACGGTCCGAATCAAAACTACTAAATTGAGTTACTTTAGGGGATATGGACTCGGTATATATATATTGGATTATTTTGAATTTTGAAACTTTTAAAATTGAACGTGATCCTATAATAGAACGGACGTGATCGTATAATAGAATTATACACAAGATATTTATTGTATATAACTATATATGGAGATTAAATTAATGGAACCAACTCATAGTTAATATGCACAGCTAGTAATTTTTGAGCCAATTTAACTATAACTAAAAAAAATCAAATAGAAATTGTAAGGATTGAAAACAATGTAAGCCAACTGGACGACTTTCTGCTAGTTAGAAATTCTCAAAAAATAATAAAACATGTTCAACACTGAATTTTTAGTCTTGCCCTTTAGATGTTGCAAAAGATAGGTTTCCAATTTATTACTTCCCAATCAATATTCAATACAGCAGATGTGATGTCATGTAACGTGCAGAAGTTTAATTACTTTCTTATGTTTTATTTTTTTTAAAAGAAATGTTCAGATCTCGATAATTAAGTCTTCCATGTGTAACAGAAGGGATGTAAACATTAATATTTTAAAATTTTATGAATATTTTTAGCATGCTTGACATGTGAATTCTTAATTTTTCATGTGAAAACAAACTGGCTATATGATAATAAGTGTCGGTTATGTTGGCTCGAATCCATTTCTCAAAGGTCTTCTCCTAATAAAAAAAATTTAATGGTAATGTTGCCCATTATGAATAAATAAGACCATATGGAGGAACCCTGGTTTTAATTTTAATGAATATTGGGCCCAAGAAAAAGCCCATTAGGCCCATGAAATTTTATTATTGAAACCATGTGATGATTAAGCAGCACTAACCATGTGATCACTTGAAAAGACTCTCTCTGTCTTATCGATTCATTAAACAAAATGAAAACAAAAGATAAACCAAATATTATGAGAAGAAAATAACAGAAAGGAAAAGGTGAGAAAATGAGATGAAATATTTTGATAAAAAAATTCAGATATTGATTACTATTTTATTGTATGTCCCATTGAAATTTTGACTACGTCGCGTTGATTCTGAACAGTTATTGCAATTCAATTTGGATTTCTGGATTGATCACTATAATCTGTGTTTTTGTTTTGTATGGTTGGATTGGTTGTTTGAATAGTTATTGCAATTCAGACTTCTCTATAATCTGTGTTTTTGTTTTGTATGATTCGATTGGATGTTTGAATTAGGTATTGGATTATGAGGCACATTTAACGGGATAGCGGGTCTGAGACTGGAATTTGGTTGTGATGTGATGAGATTATGTGTTTTGAGATTGTGAGAATCTCTGTGGATGTGATTCTAATTGTGTGAATATTGTGTGACTTATTTTACGGATAACCTAGACTCATGTGCTATCAACGGTTAAATATGCAAGCATAATTGATGTGAATTTGTGTGGGTTGCTATCAACAGTTAAATATGCAAGTATAATTGATGTGAATTTGTGTAGATTAATTCAGTCTGTTTGAATAGTTGTTTAAATAAGTCAATTATAGAGAAACACGTCGTTAAATAACTGGTTACTAAGGGACAGAGGATGGATAAGAGGGTGGCATCAATGTTGTGCGCCCCGATTCGGTGATGTGACAGGGGTAAACGTATCCGGTAACATTTATGTGAATCCTCTTATGATCTGAATACAAATAAATAGAGCGGATAATTTCGCAGATCCAAATTTGAATATTTATTAAATAAGAAGAGCAGATAATTTCGCAGATCCAAATTGAATATTTATTAAATAAGAAGAAAATATCCAAATTTGAAAACAAATAATTTCGATAATTTGTAAACTGATCGGACATCCGAAACCCGTTTTTAAGCCACACCCACTCTCTTTCCTCTTTCTCAAGTTTAATTTTAAAAAAATTCATAGGACTCAATTCATTAACTATCAAATTAAATATTCCATATTTTTTATTGTACAAATTCCATATCTCATATCTAATAATTAGTATCTGTATCTTAAAATTTATACGACTCAATTATTTGACAATTATTTGTTTTGTATATCCATATTAGAATATGTATTTGTGGATTATCTGCTCCGTATCCGTATCTATTTAAAACGAATTTGATTTTAAATTTTTTCAAAAAAAAATTAACTTTCTTTTGGCAAATACCAAAATACGATCTTCAAGTAAAAGCGAGAAAACATCTTTTAAGACTTTTCAGTATATTTTTCACAATATTCAGTATTTTATACTTGTATTTGATACATCTTTAATTTTTTTTTTAACTTTTTTCTTGATACATTCTTTGTGATCAAAAGATATTTAATTAGTGAACCGCACAACTATATTTAGAAATTAGAAATAGAGAAACCCTCTAATGCTCATTGCTTATTTATTGACATATAAACCGAAAACTATTTACGATTCTAGTAAATTTCTATGAATACAATTTATGATACAGTAAATAATTTCATTGTAACCTAAAATTAAAAAAAAAAATTGATATGATTTTCTCTAGTTCTAGCTTACAACAACGTTAATTAATTGGTATGTTTATTTGATATTCCAAAAAGTATTATTTAATTTAAAACTAAAAAATTACTCATGCATTCTGTATTATTTAAATGGAGGATGTATCAAATTTGAAGTTGATCATTTTAATAATCTTTTTAATTACAAAGATATCTTTGTCAATTTAATTGGGAGATGGAAAATATTGTATACATTAAATGAGTCTTCTGAGTAATTAATGAGAAGGCGATATAATTTTTTTGTTTTTATAATTAAAAGATACTCAATTGGAGTTCAAAAAATGGCTCATGTTTCACATCATATTTATGATCCCTAAGCAAATTGGGGTTCAAAGTTCAAATAGTGGGTGCTAAAATTTTGATGTGTATTCTAAAATGATCCCTAAGCAAATTTTGCAGCAAGAGGATATTTAGATTTGAGGATTTAGATTTGAGGGTTGTAAATTAGCCAGGTAGCAAAGTTAGTGCGGCTTAAATGCATGTAACCGCTGTTTCCTTTGGATTTATTAGCAAATAATAAATTAATGCGGCTTAAATGCATGTAACAGCTGCAATTGTTGACTAACGAGCTTCCATTATTTCATATATATCATATCTGTACTTGTCTTATCATAAATGTTCCAAAAAATAATTAATTATGTTCCTAAATTAAGCTTAAAGGACTTAAAAAAGAAAGAGAAATTCCATCAGACCTAACAAACCTATATATAAAGAAATTATTATATAAGAAAGAACCATATATATTATTCTTGCTTCCACTATAGCCAACAGTATACCTACTAGCTAGATAACACGCTACGATTCAAATGCTATTTAAATACCACCACCTCCTTTTGTAATGATATGCTCCAAATCAACTTATGCAAAGAAGAAGAAAACAAGAGCCATAGATAGCCATGCGTGAAGAGATAGCGAGTCGAATGCAGCCAAGGATGACTTGCCGGAAACCGAATAAACTCAACTAGAGTGGTGTCCTTTTTGTTTTTTTTTGGGCGAAATTGCCGACAAGTTGTCTTTGGCTACGTATGGCTCTCTCTTCTTCCCACGCTTGGCTTTTTCATGGATACAAAGACATCTACATGTACATCTTCCTAATGAACTGATGATCATACCATGGCTACGTTCGGCTCGACCTCTTTCTAGCTAGAATGGAACTGTTTTTTTTTAATCAGGTTTAAATATTCATTAGAAATGTTTTAATCATATTTCGAACCTACGACCTGTACAAAACTTAGTTTTAAAGTAATGATCATTGATGAAGTCTTTCTAACTTGATATATTGCAACTTAGTCGCGATTATGAGCATTTATGAATTGAGGGTGATAGCAACCGTGAATTACAAAAAAAAGGAAATATATATCGCCAAAAGTGCCCTAAACAAGATTTGTTAAGAGGTTATAATAAAGCAAGTTTAAAAGGTACATGCATGTGTCATCAAGTTGAGAAGAAGTGTTGAATTGAAGAGAAAAAAAATTCTTTTATACTAGGAATGGTACAATATGAAAAATATACAGTATACCAAATAGAGCTTTTTTTTTTGGAAGCTGATATGAGTACTCGCAGTTGAGTACCCGCATTATACCCGCACATAAACTATCATAACTGTTTTTGGGAACCACACCTAAACTGTCATAACTGTTTTTAGGGACCTAAACTGTCAAAACTGTAATTTTATTTTACAAGTATTAATAGTAACATTGTGAAGTATTTATACCTATACAAGACAAGTATTTATATCTATACAATGAACTACATATATGATATATGAATTGGGGACCATTACTTTTCCAAAACTGGAGACCATTACTTTTCGGGGACAGTAACTGTCAGACTGCATTGGGGACCACAACCAAAAAGTCACGTGGATCACACCACCAGTGCTACATTCATTGATTAAATTAATTCACATACAAAATGGAAAGTTTTTATACCTAAATTATCAAGTATTCATATATAATTCATCAAGTATTCATACCTAAGATATCAAGTATTTAAAAAAAAACTGGACACAATACTTACTCATCTTTTACACGTTTTTCAAGGTGGTTTTTTTTTTCTCCGTTCAATCTAACCAATTTTTGGGACGATCTATGAGGAATTTTGCAAATCTAAAACCACGAACGTGTTTTATTTTTTTTTTCTCTTTCAAATGAGATCCATGATGACATACTTTTACACGTTTTTCAAAGTATCAAATATTCAAATATGAAAAGTATTCATACAAAATAGAAAGTATTCATACCTAATATATCAAATATTAATATATAATTCATCAAGTATTTATACTTAAGATATCAAGTATTTAAAGAAAAAAACTGGACTCATTTTTTACACGTTTTTCAAGTATTCACATACAAAATGGAAAGTATTTATACCTAAATTATCAAGTATTAATATATAATTCATCAAGTATTCATACCTAAGATATCAAGTATTTAAAAAAAAACTGGACACAATACCTACTCATCTTTTACACGTTTTTCAAGGTGGTTTTTTTTTCTCCGTTCAATCTAACCAATTTTTGGGACGATCTATGAGAAATTTTGCAAATCTAAAACCACGAACGTGTTCTATTTTTTTTTTCTCTTTCAAATGAGATCCATGATGACATACTTTTACACATTTTTCAAAGTATCAAATATTCAAATATGAAAAGTATTCATACAAAATAGAAAGTATTCATACCTAATATATCAAATATTCATATATAATTCATCAAGTATTTATACTTAAGATATCAAGTATTTAAAGAAAAAAACTGGACTCATCTTTTACACGTTTTTCAAGGTGATTTAATGATTGACAAAGTTAGTTATACCGTTATGGAAGTTAATTGGGAAATGAATCAACTGCGGGTACAATGCGGATACTCAACTGTGGGTACCAAAATCTTTATTCTTTTTTTTTTAGAAAGATACCAAATAGAGGTTTAGAAATGGTACATTTTTGTTGAGAAAGAAAAAAAGCATATTTTTCTAGTATAGTAAACATCACTGTGCATATTTTTATAGATCTCTCTTTGGAGCAATTAATTGTTGATGTTCCCCATAGCAGATGCTCTTGATCATGCACACTCCACAATAAATCATTGTTTTATTTTGATAATGTGCTCGTATGCTTGAATCATTGTTTTATTATAAATAAATAAAGATGAGAGAGAGAGTTCAAATGTCTTTATTTTTTTTTTATCTATTATGTCTCTATTTTTTAAATTTTCTAAAAACAAAAAATTTAAAATTTATATGTCAAAATAAAACAGTTAAATGTGATCAATATTATTTTCTATCTACATACACATAAAAAATTATCACTTTTTTCAATTTTATTTTTATATGAATCAATAAATGAAAAATCAATGGTCAACGAAAGTTATTCACATTAATATATTTTTGCAAGCTCTTGATAATAATTAAAATTAAATTAAATGTATAATCATTTATATATACATAGAGAAAATGATATTGATGATATCTAACATTTTTATTTTGACATTTTTGTTTTAATTTTAAATTATTAAAGTTAAAAATATAGAGACAAAAATAAGACATTTCAACTTTTAGTCCAGTAAAATATGAACGAATCTGGCCTTTATTTTCAACGAATATTGGGCCCTAGACCAAAGCCCATTAGGCCCAAATTCTTACTATTAAAACTGTGTGTGATGTAAATCGGCGCACTAACAAAATTGTTAGTAGAAATTTCATTATTAATTTGCTAGTATGATCTATTAAACCCAACCATGTAAACTTCATTATTAAATTGTCAGTAGAAACGCCATTTTTGCTGACTTTTGGTCTCCAAGCACATTTCTATATAGAGATCACATCTAACGGTTGAAATCGACTTTTTAGATTTTGAAAACAAAAAAATGAGTTATAAGCATATGCCATCATATGCTTATATAAGTAGAATAGCCAAGCACTATATATATATATGTATATATATTATCAATATACGTTTCCTCGCTCTATTTTCTGGAAAGAAAATGAATAATCATGTGAAGAACCTTTTGAATGCATGGCTCTTATTACCTTTTTTTTTTTTTTTTTTTGAAGAGCAGATAGGGGAGGGAGTTGTGCTCTTTTTGTAACACTTAATATACACTAACGTCATATCTTGTGATGTATTTTTTTAATAAAACAAGACTTGTGGGATTTGATACTACCCCAAGTATAGTTCATAATGATTCCACATCAAGAGCTTAAAGTACTTTTGTAACACTTATGCATGATTTATTATATAATTAAGAGCAAAATGCTATGGGTACAGTAAAATTGGTCCCCATTCGTAGTATGAAAATTTTATATGATTGATCCTCATAGCTTGAAGGTCTAGCTCCGCCCCTGTGTATGAGAGTCAATTTTACAATACTCATAACATTTTACTCTAAACTATAAACTATATAGAAAATCATGTATAATTGTACATAAATTTTAAAACTAAATGGGGTCAGAGTATGACCCAGCTACCACAACTTTTGTATCCCATATATCATGATCATACATCTTTTTGTTAGTTTATGGAGTGAATATTTATTGGTATATGCCTTTTCTTTGGTTCGCATCTAAAATACACCTAATTAGCTAGCTAGGTTTTTCTCATCCATTTAATTGTCTGGCAATATATTTTATATTATAAGAAAGAACAAAAAGGCACCGCAGAGTCCGCACCCAACAAAGTCAGCACTAGCTACTTTATAATAAATAATATAATATATATAGCACTTGTAATATATATATATATATATATATATATATATATATATATATGTTCAAGAATCAAGAGATTGGTTCAACATGCACAGAGAGATATATAGATAGGAAGAGGGAGTATAGAGTATAGAATGAGAGAGAGATCAATAGAATATAAAATTTTCGGCCAAATTTTCATCTGGTGTCTATTGTGTGGTGCCCACATTATAAATATAATACACTATTCTATTATAAAGTTGCACATAAACAAGAAAGTGCTCAAATTCTTCTCGTTCATAATAAAAACAATTACAGAAACGTAATTAATTGTATATATATTTACGTCACAGAATGTATTCAATAATTCAATTACATTATCATAATTGAATTATTTTAACAGAGCAGTTTAACATAATTGTTTTAACAGAGCAGTTTTTTGCTTCATGCATCGCACGAACCATATGCACCTCTGTTTTGATTCTATAGTCTGTGCGCTGCCTGAAGCTAAAACTGCTCTGTTAAAATCTTTACCCAAATATGAGCATTAACTTGACTCATATTATAGCAACTCAAATCAACTAAATTATCATAATTAAATCTATAAGCCGTAATTACAGGATACCTCCAGTTTTTGTGAATCCGAAATAATGCGTGGTACTGAACAATCGAGGGTCCACACAATATACCAGCAGCACGAATTCCGATGCAGCCCAACCTGTGATCAGTGCCTCATTATCAAGTACATGTAGATAATTCTGAACCATACTATCACCACCCCATTACCATTTCTCTTCAAATTGGGGTTCTCATACCGCTTCAACGCCTCCTCTAATGCAATTGAGACCTCTTCGGGGGTAATTCCGGGTACCATGTAGTATTTCCGGGAAGAAATACTGGGTAGACTACTCATGGTTAGACTTAGACAGGGCTTGAATTGGAACTGGAATTTGGTCTTTAGAAAGAGAGATTTTGAAAGAGAGAGAGAAGGGACAGGGAGTAGGCGTGGCGCCATTGCCGTTTATCTTTAGAAATTTTTGAAGGAAGAGAGAGAAATTAAGTTGTCATTAATTGTTGGAAAAGGAGGGAAGAGCTGAGAGTGGTGCCACGTGTGCACAAAATGGTGTGATACGTGGCACTTTCTAGACCAATGGAGAATGAAGTCTGGACCGTTAGATCATAATCCGCATTGATATTAAAGATCGGACGGTAATTAAGGATCTAAACAGATATATTTTGTTCTCATAAGATATGGATTCCGAGTAAGGCTGTGGGCCTGTGGTGCTGTACATAGCGCAGATTAGTCCCCACTATGAATTGATATCTCTGCTTTTAAAATTTAAATATTCAATTTAAATTGCTAAACATGTTAAAAAAATTACTTGAAGACTATATATATTTTATATTTTTTAGAATTTTTATTTTTTAGATGAATAGAAAATCACTACTTTTGAATGATCTCTAATCTTTAGATCAAGTGATATTTTACCTATCTAAAAAAATAGTAAAAAATTCTAAAAAATTTAAAAGTTGAACAAATATATTTTCATACTGAAATTATGTTAAACGGTTTAGATCAATTGTTTGATCTTTAGAAATAAAAATATGAATCTATAGTATGAACCGATATGCAATATGCATGCATAGTAACAGATAAATCCCTCTTGCAAAAATAACTCATTTGGGTCCCAACAAATTTAAATTTTGTAACACTCTCATGTTATACTTGTAAAGAAATAAAATAGTATCTTCTTGCCCTTAAAAAATAGAAGGTACATGACGCTCAAGTTCTTATTGTTTTGAATCCAAAATTTGAAATTTTCTATTGGTATTTACATTTAAATATTCTGATTATTCTGATAGGACCTCCCTGTATATAAACAAATTTAAGATCATCTTTATTTATATGCATCAAAATTGATATTCCATAAAAGTAATTGAGTTTCAATACCTCTAAATTTTGTCAGGTAATCAAATAATTTCGATGTTTTAATTAATCATTCATTATTATCAAATTTAACAATATGACTGAAAATTATAAATAATTTTAATAAGAAATATTCACAATGTGTAGGCCAGTACGGGTATACCAAATTTAATGTTCAAAATAATATTATTTTATTAAGTAATAATCTATAAAAATTTTGATATATTTTTAAAGCTGCATTTTTAGCTGTTGTATTTCATTCGATTTAAAATTAAATTTTTTCTCCAATACATAGTTTGATTTTACGATGAAATTCTAAAAATAATCCTAGTTCAAAATATAGTACGAAAGGCAAAATGAGAAGTGGATTTTATGTTTATTCTTGTTATTTCCTTGAGATTTTAAAAATCTTATTTGTTTTCTCAATTTCATTCTGAAAATGATATAACTAATAACAAAAATATAAAAAGTAATTCATAATATAATAAGCACAATTCCAGATAAACCATATCCGAGCAACTTTTTAAAGATAATTAAGAAATACTTGTTTGACCAAGACTACAATTAGATACCTTGAAAGGTTCTCCAATATTATTTTAGCGGATTTTGTTGGTCCAGTAAAAGAAGGAGAAAGGACCGAGAAAAAGGGAATAAAAATATGCAATCGAGATTTCAGATTCAATTTCAACAAATACATGACAGTAAATTAATTATTCAAAGCACACACACATACAACAAAAGAAAAATAAGAGAAGACAATGACAAATACTAAATAGGAAGACTAAAATATTCACTCGAAAACAATTGAAGGGACATGTTGGCATAAATTGCAGACCAAATTAGCCTTGGAATGACCCACTCCTGTCCACCTCAATTTTTGAAGGTTGGTAAGGTATTGTAACCCTTGAGGCACACCCAATTCATCACATGAAACAATCTCGAGTTCTTTAAGAATGGGCATTGCACCCTCCTCTATCTCCCATTCATCCATTGATAAGGACCAAAGCTTCAAAACTTCTAACTGGCTAAAGCATCCGGAGGAGCAGGTGATTTTTTTACTTTCGAATGCTCTAACAAGGATGAGAACCTTAAGGCAGCGTAGCTTCTCCAATACTGGCATTATATCCTGCTGGAACTTGTAATACTTAATATTGAGATAAATGAGGTGACAGGGGAGCATATGCTCATGAAGCAGCTGGGTCAATTTAGTGGGGCTACGATAATGAAGTGTGAGAGATTGTAAATGGTTATAAAATGGGAAACCTCTCATGTCAAGTGTGTCCAGTACGCTATCATCATGCACTATATGGAGATTAGTTAGGTGTTCTAATGTGGATAGAAAAGTGACAACTGCCTTCGATGTAGATGATTTGGCCTCTAATTTTAATGAACGTAAATTGGGTGTATGAGGTAACTCTATCTCCCATGATTGTGTGGCCCTCACCCAACCAATAGCTTGCAAATTTGGTAATTTTGCTGATGCTGGGAGTTCTATAGTACCCATGCCGTGAAAGACATACCTCAGTGTCTTGATATTCCATGCACTCTTAGGAAACTCAAAGAGGTGGCCATCAATTGTTCTTAGATATGAGACTTTAAGGGTCTGCAGAAATTTCATTCTGCCTATCACTTTCTCAAAGAATTCTTGATCACGGTTGTCACTTACCCACCCTCCAAGACTCAGATATCTTAACTGAGTCAATCCCACAAACATCCCCAACTCTATTTTGTTTACCTCTTTGACTCCAATGCTTACCACTTTGAGCAGTCTTTGCTTAGAACAATTCGGCATGCTCCCGTCATAAAAGCACAAAAGAGTGTGGAGGTTTGGGCTCATTATAAGTTGATCACAATCTGGATTGTGAATTGCCACACGGCGTGCCCTGCTCAAGCTCATTTTATCATCTGGATTTGAGTACACCAGGAGAAAGTTTTCCTCCTTGGCTTTTTGGAGAGCAAGATCTCGTAGTAGATCGTGTATGCGTAGAGTTTTGATGGAACCATCCATATCCAATCTACTATCTACTTGAACCATGCTCCTAGCATAAAATGAGAAAAAAAAAATTAAGTACAATGATTACAGATATCATAAACAAAATAGTTAGGATTTAAACAATTTAGTTTAATGTTGTATACATAAGCTGTGTATATCATTTTATGTTGATATAACGTGCTAGTTTAATGTTGTACATAAGCTGGTTTTATTGAAATAAAGAAATAGAAAAACAGAAAAAGTACTTTGATTTTTTCATGCATAGCAGGATCTGTATAATTTTTATCACTGATTCTTCTATGCATGAAAAAATTAAGATACTATTTTTTTCCAATATTTTCTATAGAAAAATTTCTCCAAATCCGCTGCTACCTATTTACTTTTTCTTTATTTTTTGTCGAATGGTCAGCTTAAACAGAGCCGAAATTTAATATCCAAAATTAATAAATAATTTCAAAATCTACACCCCAGGCAGAGGAATTTCAAAATCTGTCCAAACCGGAGATTAAATTCCCGGTTTCAGGCCGTAAAATCGGAATTTATAAAAAAATAGAAAATGTTATAATTTATTTATTTTTTGTATTGAAATATTAGAAATATTTTATATATTTTTTTGAAAATAGATGGAATACTATATAATTTAATTTATTACAAAGACTGACAAATAACCCGGATCAACATTTTTCACGCCGGATTTTTCGCGGCTATAAGAAAAATTAAAATATTTTTTTGTGTGTTATTGGAAAAAAATAAAAAAGTTTCCAATATGAGTTATTTATCCCGGTTCAAAATTCACTTCTAGATAAATACAGAAAATATTGTGATCCTTCTATTTTAAAAAACTAGAATTTTTAAGTTATTTAAATATTATTTGTCAGAGAAAAAATTTGTGTCAGATAAGTCATTATTACATTTTTTGTTTTTTCAAAAATAGAAGAATTCAAATATTTTCTATATTTGCCTTGAAGTGACTTTTGAACCAAGATCAATAATTCAGATTCAAAATATTTTTATTTTTTCCAATAACACATAAATAAATATTTTAATTTTTCTTTTTTCTCCGGTTTGGGCATTTTTCAAATTCTTCGGCGTCAAAGTGTAGATTGTAAAATTGTTTAATTATTTTGGATATTAATAAAAATTTCGGCAAACATAGTGTCATCACGGAATTCGCAGCCCCATGCTTCTAGAATATCAATATTTGTTATTACTTATTATATTTCCCAAAATATAATTATGAGACTTAATTTTTAACATAATAAAAATGTCGGCACTTGGGCCTACAATTTTCCTTTCTATCATTTTTTTTCAATTAAACAATTTAGTTTAAAGACTATTCAATTAAAACCAGCACGTTACATCAACATGTATAAATCATTAAATGAAGATGTAATACCTTTGTACGAGATCCTCTAAGAAACTCTCCGCAGTTTCTTCCAATGTTCTATTATCTTCTTGTGGTATGAAGCCCTCTGCAATCCACATTCGAAGTAATGATGGGGCATCAATATAATAGTCTTCGGGAAATGCAGCAAAGTACATAAAGCACGACTTCATAGCAAATGGCAGGTCCTCATAGCTAGTGCCTATGATCTCGCTACAATATTTTCCTTCGACATGCCAACTCATTGTTCGGAACACGCTGCTCCAAACAGCATGGTTGCGTGGCTTCTTTGATAAGAGACCACCTAAAACCACCAATGCGAGAGGCAACCCACCACACTTGTGGACAAATTGATCTAGAATATCAGAAAGATCATCAAAAGAATTTTTGTTTGAATCATGATTAGGAAAAACTGTTTTTAACAAAAGCTCTCGGCTTAACTCCTCAGATAAGAACTTGAGCATGTATGGTTCACTTAAGGGATCCATGCCCTTAGGAACATCAGCGACCCTAGTGGTTACAAGGACTTTACTCCCATTGTTTTCATCTGGGAATGCTGCACCAATTTGAGTCCATAGATCGATTGTCCAAACATCGTCTAGGACTATGAGGTACTTTTTGCCTCTAAGAGATTTGTGAATCTCTGTAAGAATCACTTCTGTTTCATTTGGTTGCTGATCAAGGTTAAGTTGTCGCATCATCTTTCTCAAAACATCAATTATTCTGAACTTTTCAGAAATAGCTACCCATATGCGAATTCCAAATTGTTCTTTGATATTATTACTGCAAAAATAAAATATTATATTAGACATTAATATAACCAAAATACAAAGATGAAGGACTCGATAAAAATATATAAGTGAATATGGAAAAGTGGGTAAATTGACAATTATGATTTGCATTGCCGAAATATTTATTTTTACCATCTTTTTAGAAAAAAAAACCATCTAATTTTTTTATTTAATTTTTATAAGATTCGCAAATTTAAACTGCGGAACCAATTAATCTGAATTGCATTAGATTTTATCCAAGGTTATTCTGAACATATCATTATATTTTATCCTAGCTTATGAACAAATGTTGTATTGCATGATTTCTATTGTTCCCTATTACGATGAGACAACAACAAGAAGAAAAAATAGCATCTATAAATTGCCACTAACATACAACAATGCATAAATCTAAGAGCATCTCCAACACAGCAATTCATAAAAAATTAAAAACAGTTGTAAAGCACTATTTAAAAATTAAGTTCCTTTTAATTTCTTAACCCCTCTATCTCAGAAATTGGGTCAGAGCCAATAGAAAAGAGAATTAAGAAGTTAGAGCCAATAGAAAAGAGAGAGAGTACCAGCATGTCCAAAAGAAATCGTTTGCTTTATAAGCAAATTTGTTTTTTTAGAAATTGGCCTACAACCCAACAATTATATTAGCAATTGACACATCAGATTAGCAATTTAAAAGAAATTACCATTGTAGATGCTCTAAGGTCAAACAACACAACCCAAATACAAGGATTAAATTTTTTTTTTTAAATTGTGGACCAGATTAATTGGTTCCGCATGTTTAAACTATGGAACCGCTAAATTAGTTCCGCAGTTTAAACTTGCAAACCTGGTAGAAATAATTTTTTTTTTTAAAAGTAGTTAAATAGTTTTTCTTTAAAAAGATGGTAAAATAAAAAAAAATTCGGTTTGCATTGGCGCCAACCTATTGGATTAGGGTTGGGCCATTAGACTGGGGACATCTATATATGTAGATGCATATGCAACAGGGGTCAGAATGGTTTGCAAAAGGCTATTGACAGGGCTACCGAAATACTTGACCTTCCCGAATCTAGCTGTTGATCTTGAGCTTTTGTGCAATGTCAATAAAACCCATGTAAAAGTGCGAATTCAGATATGCACGTAAGCATATATGTACACAATTAAAATCAATTTAACAAACTAAATATAATATACTAAAGTGGATTAGCAAATATATTAAGTTTAGACCTTTTTTTACGCAAACCTCAAAATTATATTAATTTTACATCCACTTTGTTTTACGCAAAGCACATAATTATTTCAACAAGGATAAATTTATCAAGGATATATATATATATATATATATATATATATATATATATATTATGGTCATTTTATTATTTAAAATCAGGGGCGGAGCTACAATACCCTGGAATTTTTTTTTTTTGGCCTAGGTTCTTTAATGGGTCTTGCTTACCCTTGGATTTGATTCTGCCTACCCCTGGATTCAATTCGGAGTAACAATTTTCAGTTTAGAATTCAGAGATGGATGTGTGTGTGTGAGTCGTTTAATCTAATTAGGGAAGAAGTGTATTTTTAAATCTTTGTTCATTTAAGATCATGATATCAGATGCTATGGCCGTCTGCACAATAGATCTTTATATTTTTATGGAGGCGATTAGAACCCGTTTAAGCATTAAGTACACAAATTAATTCACCGGAGTGCTTCACACAGATTGCATAGTTTCAAAGGCAATGAACATTACCTCATTCTAGAATTATAAATTTAGTTAATGTCTAACACATATTCATTGGTATACCTATAAAGTACGCCACCTATACTATTCTTGTGGTGAAACATACATCTCATCTAAATATATAACTTGAATTTAATAGAGCACTTTATTTAAATTCATCGTACATTGAGGACTCGAGATATATAATGACCAAATTATGCTGACCTTTTTCTCATAAAATACAAGTTTTACATTAAGAAAATATATTAACCATGCATGTTTTGTAATTTAAATATCTTAACTAAAGTGTGTAATTTTTATAAATGAAATTAGTGAAAAAAATTAAAACTGAGAGAAAGGTGAATTTGAATCAAATTAATAGTAAATGACACAATTTAGAAAATAAAAAAGTGCATACCAATTATACACTTTTCGTGCAAGAGTTGTCTTTCCGAGTCCACCGGTCCCGCAAATTGAGACCACCGAACGTCTCATAGTGGTCTCGTCAAGTAACTCCTTGACAATGCGGTCCTGGTCTGCCTTGAAGCCAATAATATCGGGATCAATATCGGGTAGTATCGTTGGCCTGACGGGTAGTTTGATATCTCCAGTACTGCCCTCACCCAAATTATTTATGCCATATCTGACTCTGCTCTCTTCGATCTCTTTCATCTTTTCTAGAATTTGGTTTGTTTCATTTACAAGGTTGTGTACAGCTGGTAGATTTTTGGGATTTCTGAGCATGTTTTTTATGGCCGCACACAGGCATGACTTTTGTGGATTTTGAGGGATAACCATGAGAAAGGTGTCTATGGCATCTTCTATAGAATGGGCAATATCTCTAATCTCCTTGACCCAATTTTTCTGCCTTTCGTCTTTTATCGGCTTCCTGTCAGCATCTTTGAGAAACGCCTGAATCCGTTTGAGTTCACGGCTGACTTTCTCAACTTGCTCATTCACACTGTATAAGTGCAAAACCTCATTGGATAGAACTTCAGCTAGCTTGCCGACCACCAAATTTACAATAGTCTCAGCCATCTCTGTTGTATATGTGAGCTGAAACGAGGGAGTGATATATTAAAGAAATTTGAGAGTGGATATATATTTTGGGTGGTCGAATTAGAAGACGAGCGCCGAGAGAGTAATCAATTTTGAGGAATTAGAAGAAAACGGTGTCAATTTTGAGGAGACGAGTCTGGGCAGCAAAATAAATAGAGATAAGAGGGACTATGGGACCCATCGAACAATTAGAGACGGGAGTCATTAAAACAGATGTTCCTATGAGAACTGGAGAGGAACATCCCTTTCTCTCTAAATCAAGAGTATGAGGTGTTACGGAAAGAATTTTTTTTATACAATTCGTAATCTTCAAGAAAATATGGAGATGTGAGGAGGCAATATTAAGTGCGAGAATATGGAAAAGTATATATGTGAGAGAGGACAAGAATATGGAAAAGTATGTGAGGAGGCAATATTAAGTCCAAGAATATGGAAAAGTAAGTGAGGAGGCAATATTAAGTCCAAGAATATGGAAAAGTATATATGTGAGAGAGGACAAATTTAAGTGCAAGAATCTGGAAAAGGAGCTTAACTACTACTTTACACTTTACAGCACATGAAGCGGATAACTAAATTACTTAAAAAGATGGGCCTTAATATTCTATGTACCATATGTGTTTAAGAGAATCTAAATTATTACTTTGCTTTACAAAAAGTGATTTTAAATTACTTTATAGTACCGTTTTTATTGTGGCTGTTGTTTTCAGTCAAATATACGGCAATAACAAAGTAAGTTCCCTTATTCTTGATAATTGCATAGTTAAACATGACAACTACTTGAACAAATTAATCTTTTTCAATATACACAAATATTTTTGAATAAAGTGAGTTAAAACTTTCTACTTTAGTTAAAAGCGTGTTAATTATTTGTCTAATAAAATTCTCTTATCTTATTTTTTGGGAATGAAGTTGTCTAATGAAATTGTAAGGTTGTCCTTGGCTCCGTATGGCTCTCTTCTTGTCACGCTCGGCTTTTTCATGGATACTAAGGCATCTAGACATTTTTTTTTTTTTGAGGAAATCAGCCTTGCACTTGAATATTTATTATTTATTAGAACTTTTTTAACCAAATTTCGGACATGTGGCGATCTGCATAAAGCTATAATTTAGGTAAGGATCATTGGTAATTAATGTCTTTCTAACTAGATATTATGAACATTTTGAGTTGAGGGCAGATAGCAAGCGTGAATTACAAAAGAAAAAAATATATATCTCCAAAATAAAGTTCCCTAAACAAGTTTTTAAGAGGTTCTAAACACTCGAGTACAATAATTAAATAAGACATATGCAGGAACCCTGGTTTTTAATTTAAATGAATATTGGGCCCTGGAACAAAGCCCATTAGGCCCAAGAAATTTTATTAAAGAAACCATGTGATGATTAGTAGAAACTTCAATTTTAATTTGCTAGTATGATTCACTAAGCCCCAACTGGCCCAAGAAAATTGCCAAATAGGCTCATTATTAATTCATTATTAATTTGTTAGTCCCAAATAAATTTATTCATTGTAATCTAGTACAATAAGAAACCAACTAGTAAATTTGCAAATATTTTTCCTTCAAGGGGCATTAATAGGGAACTCTAACCAAAAACTTTTTATATTTTCTTTTATGAGATAATTTCATCATGAATTTCTATGCAGTTAACATGTAGTCACCAAAGACAATTAAGACTTCAATAAGGTATAATAAATGCGTGAACATTTTTTAGATATTCAATGCATTAAAAGCTATGTTGCATGGATACAGGAATGGGTATCGTATTGAATATAACGATACGGTATTTTTTTTAAATATGGAATACGATACTTGTATGCGCTTTAATTATATTATTAATTCAACACTTGTATTATTACAAATTTAGTAGAAAAACAAATGCATAGTTACACATTCATTCTCTCAACCATCATAATTTACATCAAATTTAACTAGTTATTTAATTTAAAACTTAAAAGATCCACATTCCACATTCCATAACATCCATTATAAATTCAAATATATGAGGGGCATATCGGAACATATCAAAGACTGTATCGGCTAGTTAAATATATATATTAAAATAATCTGATACGCCACATGGCGTATCAAATGCGTATCAGACGTGTCATATATTAAATATCGGATAACATAGATTAAAAGTAAGAGAAGAAAAATAATAAAGTAATCAAAAGATGGAGGTGAATGTAAGTTGGGGGTTATTAGACTTCAAGAAATTATTTTTATAGCGATTTATTTTTCAAATAACATTTTTTTTTCAAAACATCAATCAAAGAATGTAATTTTTCAAATTACCAAGCTAATAAGAACGCTCACCTAAAAAAAAACCTTTTTTTTTCTTTTTTTAAGAGAGAAAAAGGAGTCAAGCTGCTTCTTTTCTCATAAACTTCATTTTGAATATGTAATATTCTACATCAAGAACATTGCCTTGGTCACTATATTAGAATATAGTGATTAGCATATAATAATTAACTACTAAACTTTGTTTAAGTTCCCATTTTCCAAAATAGTTAACGACGTTAATTTTTATGGATTTGAAAAAAAAATAATAAGATAACGGTATAATGGACGCTATTTTTGTTGACTATTATTATTTTGATAAAATAAACGTACGTTCCTACATTGATTTTTTAGAAATATAAAAATAAACTTTTGAATAGCTCTTTTATCTTTTATATTATTTTTTAGAAGGGAATAGGGGAGGGAGTTGTGGTCTTGGAACACTTAATGTGATGCGTCGAGAAAGGTCGAAATTTCTCAAATATTTTGTAAGAAGTGGTCCAAATATTTATGACATATCGCCAAATTTAGAATATTGTCTTGGATCCACAATTATTGAACAGTCTAAATTAAAAATGTCAAATCTTGTTTATACTAATTAATCTAATAAAAGAGGTAGCAAAAAAAAAGTATTCACGTCCTAACTAATTTTGTCACAGTACATCACGGATACGTTCGTAACAACTTGGTGGTGTCTTCATTCGATAAATAATGACACATCACAGCACACAAATTATCTCGGTCACATCACGTGATAATTTCTCAACATTATTTCTTCATTATAATTTTTCTGTAATAATTTATTTTATTAGTATTTTCTGTTATTATTTTTTATGAACTATACTTTGAAACTTGAATAAATAATTAAACATGAACGATCACGTCATGCGTCATCACAACGCGACTACTTGTGACGTGATTATTTATGTGATTTCATTGTCCCCTACTATTTTAGTCATGTCAAAAGTGTCACAGATGTCTTCACTTTTGTTGGTTTTTTGTGGATACGCCCGTGCATCTAACCGTATTGCCCTTTGTTTTTCTAATGATAAAGATGTTTTGAATGGCTACAAGGATGGCTTCAGAGTAGTGAATACAGATTGAATTAGACATATTTATATTTAAGAAAAAGAAAAAAAAAAGTGGACACTATATATATAAACAGTAGCGTCAGGAAAAAAAATATCTGAATGCTATGAACAATTAATAATGAATGAGGCTATACTTTGCAATTAATGCGCGGATCGTTTCTTGCATTGAATTCATATTTCCGTCTTCAAAATCCAAATAATCAATTTGAACCGCTCAACATTATTATCATATGAAAATATACTTGGAGACTAAATTTTATATATTTTTTTATTTTTTTTACTATTTTTTTTTTGTTAGGTAGAAAATCACTACTTTCGGATGTGTGTAATTACAGAAAATACAGAAAACAAGCAGGCAGAGACAATAATTATTGTGATGCCTTGATCATCAAATTGACTTCTTTAATTAAATGATTTTTTGTCCGTTTTTCAAGTAATATATCTCGCAAATTATTGTTAAATGCATGCATCACAAGTCAAAGATGCATAGATAGATAGAATAGAATAGAATAGTATATATGCATGGTTGAAAGATCTCGCAAAAAGTAGCATGGATGTTATTCCTTTCTCTTTTTAAAATAAATGGAAGTGAAAAGTCAAGTCACATATTCTTAGGTGATTTTATATAATCTGAGCAATCTAATCTACGAGATAAAATATAATTTGTTTTATTAGAGAGGAGAAAATATTATGAGATACTTGCAACCAAACAATATTTACTCACCCAAAAAATAAAAAAGCTCCTATCAAATGCCATCTTTAACCAGATAATTTTTGTCATAGCACAAGCATTGTTAAAATATTTAAATATAGTGGCATTGCACTAAAGCATCAATCCTCTTCATTATTATATCAACACAACTACACAAGTACTTGTATTTTTTCAGAGTAGATATAATTTTTTCTAAATAAGTATTTTTAGAGGGGCAATATTGAGCAATTGAAAATTTAAAATATTTTCGTGAAATTTGTTGGAGTTATTAATTGGTTTGAAGACAATTGTATTTATATAATTTCTGAAGAGGTTTGGATTAATATATATATATATAGGAAATTGCTAATATGCTACGCGTAGCATAGAGGGCCTCCGTGCTACGGCTCAATATTTGAGTTTTCAAAATCCTAACGGTCGATCCGAATCGTTCAACATGATCTCCATATGATTATGTACTTGCAAACCAAATTTTACATTTTTTAGGATTTTCTTACTATTTATTTTAGATAGGTAGAAAATCACTTGATCTGAAAATTCTGTATCATTCAGATCAAGTGTTTTTTATATATATATATGTAGAGGAGGGTTCAAATGCACCATAATTTTTGTGCTCCAATATGCTCCATATCCTTTATCTCTATTTTCAAAGTCCGAACAGTCGATTCGAACCGTTCAACATGATCTTCCTAATAAAATATGTTTGGAGATCAAATTTTATATTTTTTAGAATTTTTTTACTATTTTTTTAGATAGGTACAATATCACTTTATCGGATGGTCCAGAATCTCCTTAAAAAAAAGTGATTTTGTATCTATCTAAAAAAATAGTAAAAAAATTCTAAAAAATATAAAATTTGGTATTCAGGCATATCTTATTATGAAGATCATGTTGAGCGATTCAGATCGACTGTTCGGACTTTGAAAATGAAGATAAATAATGTGGAGCATATTGGAGTACAAAAATAATGGTGCATTTGAACCCTCCTCATATATGTATGAGCTGGGCTATAGTGAGTTGTGAAGTAAGAGGTCATTTTTCCTTCACGCTCATATTTTCAATGTGAAAATCCAAATAACCGATCCGAACCGCTCAACATGTTCTTTATATTGAAATGTGCTTGGAGACTAAATTTTATATTTTTTGAAATTTTTTTTCTATTTATTAAGCCACTTTAAAAATCGCTGATCCGGTGGTCCATAAATTTTTACTGTTTTTTACTGTTCACAGTGGATCAGCGATTTCAATGTGGCTTAATAAATAGTAAAAAAATTTCAAAAAATGTAAAATTTAGTCTCCAAGCACATTTCAATATAGAGAACATGTTGAGCGGTTTGGATCGGTTGTTTGAATTTTCAAAATGAAAATATGGCGTGAAGTAAAACGACGTTTACTTCACAACTCACCATAGTCTATCTCTATATATATATATAGAGAGAGAGAGAGAGAGAGAGAGAGAGTGGCTAATATCAAAACGTTTGTTGCTAGCCCCCGGTGCTACCAAGCGGTTTTCCAGTTTCCAAAATTCAAACAGTTGATCCAAACTGTTAGATGTTCAATCTATATTAAAATGTGCTTGGCGACCAAATTTTACATTTTTTTGAAATTTTTTTACAATTTATTAAGATGGTTTGAAAATTGCTGTTTTGAAGTTTTTTTCAGCATCATTGAATATAGGAATTTTCAAAGTGGCTTAATAAATAGTAAAAAAATTCCAAAAAATATAAAATTTTGGTCTCCAAGCACATTTTAATATAGATTGAATATCTAGCGGTTTGGATCGACTGTTTGAACTTTGAAAATCGGAAAACCACTTGGTAGCACCGGAGGGCTAGAAACAAACGTTTTGATATTAGCCACTATATATATATAGGTTGGCTAAGATCAAGTGGTATGACCAAGGCTTTGGTGCTACCAATTCGTTTTTGTGATTTTCAAAGTTCAAATAATCGATCTGAAGTGCTCGACGTGTTCTTCATATGAAAATGTACTTGGAAACCAAATTTTACATTTTTAGTAACTTTTGTACTATTTTTTATGAATTTTTGAAAATCATTGTTTCTCATATTTTATTTATTTAAGTATAGTAAACACTGTTCATTTTTTTCATTTTTTCCCTCCAAAAGTACATATTTTGCCCCTGAACTAAAAAGGCACCAGCAAGACAAAATTATAGCAATGTCAACACAAATATCTTTCTTCTAATATTAAGCATATATATATGTCCTTATCCGTCAACTTTTGTGATTTATTTGCTGGATTTTAAACGGTTAATATCAAAAAATTCTACAATTGTGATTTTATGTGGCAATGTATTGACATTTATTGTGTTCAAATCTATATTTAGTTCTCTAAACACTAGCTACACTGATTTTGTCCTTACAATTTCTTCATATGAATGTTGTCATAAAAGCAATTAATTGATAACATTTATTTGTTTCTTTTTATGTTATTGATTACAACAAAATAAGAAAGTAATTAACATGTTTGCTCACAAAATATTGATTACCTTCCTATTTAACGGAGAAGTAAAGACAAAATAGTTCATTTCATTGTTGAATAAATATAAATTATAAAAATATAAATATTAGATGAAAATATTTGATCTGATTTGCTTCTAATTTCGAACCCGTAGCAAAGCACGGGCAATATACTAGTTGGATCTTTATACATGTGAACACAAACTATGCTTTGCAACAATACCACAAATTACTATGTTAAAAGGGAAAAATCTCTTGATTAAGTATTTTATCCTTCATAATCTAATTATTTTAACAAATAAGAATAGAGTATAAATAAAATCCATTAATGTTAACGGTTATGATAAGGATAATATATAGTTAAGGATATATATATATATATATATATCGACCTAACTCTTCATGACTTGCATGTCGGCATCACATTCTCCACTATTGACTAATTATATTCTTTTTTATATTTTGACCTAAACTATTTGATTCTATTCTTGCAACAAGTTGTTGTCCAAATTTCAGTGGTGTTAACCAAAAAACTAAATATAAAGCTTGACCAATGCGTTTTTCAGACAACCGGATCTTCCATAAATAGAAATTTATTGCAAATGGTGCCTGGCTGGTGGCCTTATCATCATATCATCAACAAGATATGTACCATCAAATTATAATAATAATACAAGAAGGAAAAAGGAACACCTGAGGTAACCTTATATATAGAGAGAGAGGGGTATAGAGGTTGTATGAACTCGTGCATTTGTGTGTGTTTTTAAGAAAGAGAGAAAGGAGGAGAAAGAGCTAGAGAATCACGGTGTCTTGCTTGAAGCGAGGAGAGGAGAACACAGCCAAGAATGACTTGCCGACATGCTACCGAAAGATAGCTATATAGGTATCTTTTTTGTGGTTTAGTTGGCGGGTTGTTCTTGGCTATGTTTCGCTCTCCTCCTCTCATGCAAGACATGGTTTGATTTTGATATATATGTTAACATTTGTATATATAAGTCACATCTTATATGTTGTCTCCAGCTCGAGATAGCAAATTTTGGTTCCATGCATGAAGGATGATTTACGATTTTAATGTGTAAATATGTCTTTTTTTATTAAAGGATTTTGTATGCTCTTAGTTTCTTTTTTTCCCCTATAATGTGAAGTATATATATGCTCTTTAAATGTTGCTTAACTAACTCTTCTTTTTCTAGGCACAAGAAAAAATTATGAAGCGAGAGAAAGAAAAGCAACACTATCTGAAACCTGATTTATATATTCTATAATTGATGCCTTCATGAGATACTAGAGATTTAATTTTCTAAAATTATATTATCATTAAAGAAATGGACCTCAAATACAAATTTCTATAAATTTAACGTCCGTAATTAATTCTATATCTATTCATTGATTTTAAGGTCTAATTTAATCAAAAAGAATTGTTATGTATTTGTAAAATATTTTACAATTGAAGTTTGTTAATTAATTAATTTATATAAAATTGTTATATATCTCACTCATATAAAGATACTTGGGAGAGAAAAATGGAAAAATAAAGAAATTTTTATTTAGGGCGGACTCAGGAATTGGGTTAGTAGAAAGCAAATAGGTAAAAAAGAAAATGAATTGATTAGTCCAAAAATATATTAGCTAAAATTATTTTTCAAAATATAGTAGGCATGCAACAGCCTGTCTCTGAGCCTTACTGGTCCGCTCCTGCTTTTAGTGCAATAAAATATAAGAAATATATTATTTTAAATCAAATACATTATTTTTTGAATAAAAAATGATAAAGTGTGCCGGAGCCTTTTTATTTAAAAAAAAACATTAATTGTATATGTATTTAAAATATTGCTGTTGAAGTTTAATGATATGCCAGTGATAAAATTCTTATTAACATTTGTTAAATAGATGTTGGTTCGTAAAATGTCAAATTAAAATACTTAATTATCTAGTTAAGTTCTAAAGTATATATATGAACTCTCATATACACAAAATACCACAAAAATTTGTGTTAACTTACATTTATTTTTCATAAATTCTTTAATGTTTCATTTCTTATATACATATTATCAGCAGTGTTTTAAAATTCGGTTTATATTCGGTATTCGGAAGGCCACCGAATACTGAATATACGGTATGCGGTCGAATATACGGATTTTTATTCGGATGTATATATGCGGATTTTAAAATAAAAATTCATATTAATAAACAGCAGCATAGTAGAAAACAAGCAGCATAGCCATATAAATTCAGAACCGTATATATTCAGAACCGAATATTAGACCGAATACAAATTTTAGACCGAATATTCAGAACCGAATACAAATTTTAGACCGAATACAAATTTTAGACCGAATATTCAAAACCAAATATTAAAACCGAATATTAATTTTCTATTCGGATTACAACCGAATACGAATATACGGCCGAATATTCGGCCGAATAGACCGAATTTTAATACATTGATTATCAGACAATAAAATTTATATGCACATATTTTGTTTACATTATGTATTCTTATATGTTTAAAGAAAAAAAATATATATATATAATTTTAAATCAAATACATTATTTTTTTGAATAAAAAAATAAAATACGAAATAAAGATATATAAACAGGAGCGGAAGGTAAGCTTCTCTAGGGGTGGCTAAGCCACCCCAACATTTTAATTTTTTTATATATATTAGCCACCCTATGATAATACAAAAAAATTAAAGGGTTTGAATGTAAATTGCATGTTTTTTTCATTTGCTAATTTGTCTAGTAGTAAAACAGAAAAAAAAAATATTGGAGAGAAAAAAGAAAGTGATTGAAAGATTTTTAGAAGAGAGAAAAAATCAAAATAAAAAAGGTGAAATTTAAATTGATGTGAAGGAGGTGATATTTTTCTTTTATAATTGAGATTTGTTTTTTATTTCTGGACTATTTACTAATTATTAAATTGTTGTTCATTGTAACTTTTAGATAAAGTTAATTTTAATATTTTATTTTCATACTAGATTGTTTTTTAGATTTTTAATTTTCTTTTTTGTAAAAAAATAAATAAATTATGATAAAAATAATTTGTGTATGAAATTATATAAGAGATTATTTAAATTTTTATATATAATTTGAATTCAGGTAAAATTATATCTAAAAGATTGAATTCAGGTAGAATTATATAATTTGCAAGGTGAATGAAAGTAAATAGTAAAGACTGAAGAATCATACAATCTTGTGTTATATAGGTTTTGGTTTTTATAAAAATATTTTTATATATGATATTTATCTGGTTAGATCCTCAAAACATAAATATCTTAAAATAATAGTTATCAAAGATGATCATAGAAATATATAACCTATTTTTTATTTAGGAAAAATTGACACATTTTAAATTTTACATGTAAGAGAGAGAGCAAAATATCCATACCCTGTTTCAATAAAAATCAGACTTTTTGTCACGTGGCAGTCTGTCATTAGTTTGCTCCACCTCGTGTCTGTTTTGGATTATGCATCTGATGATTGGTCGGGCTCGTAAGGGCATTTATTACTAGACCCGGTCTACCACGATGAAGTGTACCAATTGGCTTATATTTGTTGGTATAATGACCAAGTTATCACATTTTTTTTTTTTAAATTGCACAGTCAAATAAGCTCAATGATAACATAAAAAAAGATAATAAATTGTTGTTTTATGTTCATGAATCTCGATCTATTTGATACATTTTGAAAATATTAAAAAAAATTAGAATAAAATTATTACTAACCATTCTTGGCATTTTTTTTGTCAAGATACATATGAATCCTATATAAAATTTTAATGGGCCATAAACAATGAACCATGACAAATTTGAATTTGTAATAAAAATTCATCATTTTAATGCGCCATAAACTAAAGAAGGCTATCTCATAAATACTTGATTGGGCCTTTTGTGGCCCAACTTAATTATCTTATAAACACCTTAGTGGCCCTCCAAAATTGGGCTGCTAATTGGACAGATCCGTTCATGAACAAACTGGGCTGAACACTTAAAATTTTTTTTATGAACTATGTGTGATCCGAACTGAGCCCAACGTTCAGTTCAGTTCAATTTTTTTTTTTTTTATGAACAGAATTCGAACAGAATCTGAACAAAGTTCGGTTATGTTCATTCATGAGCCCGTTTGAGAAGAATGTGTTTTGAGCAGCCCGTATGAAAGGGGTTTTGAGCAGCAGCGATATCTCTCTCTCTCTCTTAGTCCGATCTCTCTCTCTCTTTCCCCCTTCGCCTAGGGCACCCGCAAAGTGATCTCTCTCTTGCCGACGCCACCTCTCCTTCGTCGCGCCACCTCTGCTGCGTCTCTTAGCCGCTGCGCAATTTTCACATTTTCAGGTACCGTTTCGCCTTTTCACACTTCATACTTAGCAATCAATTTGAAGTTTAGGGTTTTTAAAGTTGTGTGATTTGGTTTAGTATCAATTTGGAAGTTTAGGTAGAGAAATAACTGTTGTTAGTTTTTGTATACAACTCTATTTCATCATGTAATGTGCTTCTGTGTAATTGTGTTACATCTAATTTTGTAAGGATAAGTTAACTAGAGATCGATGATGTTCTGAAATTATTCCATAATTGAGATTTTAAAGAATTGAAAAATCAGTGGAGCGCTTTTAGAAAGAAGGTCAAGATATTAATTGGGGATTTTTCTTAGCTGTAATAATTGTCCGGTTCATTCCAAATTCATACAGCAAAACAACGGTTTTGTTGGTTCCGAACTGGTACAGCAATGTTATAATCTGCTGGTAATGGGATTTGCTATAAGAGGCGAAATGAATTCAGATTTTTTCTATTGAAATAGTGTGCAACAAGTTATATGATTCGGCAGACATTCATTTCATAGGTTAAACCCTCCAAAGATCTGAATTTATGCTCAAGTATATTATCTACCTTTTTGCTGTTTGCCCTCTAAATTTCCTACTTGTCCTGGAACGGTACCTGAAGTTTAGGCTAACTGAAGTTTAGGGTTTTTTACGCATAAATACCCAACTATACGTGTTGCTATATTTAGCTTTGTATTTTGTGAAATATTTTTGTAGAATAAGAAGCTAGCCTAAAAATCAAATTAAGGTTCTGGTTCAATTAGCTTGTGTTTTTTAAGGTTCTGGTTCAATTAGCCTAAAAATTTAGGTTCTGGTTCAATTAGCCTAAAAATCAAATTACGGTTCTAGTTCTGGTTTATTTAAAATGAAGACGGGTATAATTTAATTGGAAATGGTTCAATTAGCTTATTTTTGGTATTTGAATGCTCTGGTTGTTTAATGAGTAATGCTTGTGTTTTTTTCTTTCCTTGAACATAAATTCTGTTGTTGTGTAAACATTTTCTTTCAAAAATGACTCGAGTACATCTTGATCTCAAAAGGATGTAAAAGATATTAACAGAGCTGATTTGACTTATGCAGCATATCAATCATATACTTATTCATTTTGATTTATTACTCATTTGTAGTATGAAATCAAGCCAGCTTTGTCAATATTTTTACCCCATTAATCGTTTCAAATGAATGCTTTGTTAAACATTGTCATATCACTAGCTGTACAGTACTTATAAATACTTGTGCAACGGGTCAACTAACAGATCACTTGCGCAACTCGATGAACGCTAAAACCATTGAGGCTCTCGTCTGCACAAAAGACTGGATTTTTTTGTATATATTTAGTGCATTTACATCCAATTCTCTACCACTATGTGCCAACTGTCTATACTGAATATTTCTTGGTTTTTACCAGTAAAACCAGTACATACTGATCTTATTAAGATTTTGCTTAATAATTGCAGGAATCTAAGATTTGCAAGATCAAGCTTTATGGAAAGCTACAAGGGTGAACAAGGTCAGTTAATGGTAAACTGTTGTACCAGATTCACAGAAGTGTTAACAATTCAACAGAGGCAATTTCTTTATGTTGTTCTTGCTGTTGATTTTGATGTTACATGTTTCCTCCAAAAGCCTTAGCCAAAAATATCAACTAAACAGTAAATAATCAACTGTGTCTTTTGCTGGACCTTTTTTAGTCCTTTCTTTGGTGGTAGAAAGGATTTAAGGTTTTCACTTCAATTAAGTTTAGACGTTGGTTAAGCAGCATAATTTGGCCCCTAAAGTTCCAAATTGTTGTTAAGCCTTTTTTAGACTAAAAATTTGTCCATGATCCATTATAAAAGGCATCCAACTATTCCTCAATCTTCTCCATTCATTCTTACAAATGGATATGACCATTTGACAAAATAACAGCTAATGGCTACCTCAATTATCCCTCCTCTGGTTAAATTCAGTGAACATTTAACCGGCTATGTCTAATATTAAACGGGATTTCTTTTTTTTTAATAATTTTCATTGGTAATATACAATGACTCTTCAAGCAAATCTTTTGTTTTAATTTTTTCAGATCACATACATTGAATTCAGATAAGAATATGAGATTAGATGAATAAACCCTATATAAATCCTCCATTGTTACAAGGAAAAGAACACAACCAAGCATATAAGCAAATTATAGAGAGATGAGATGGAGAAAAAGTAGAGAATGCTTGAAATCTAAGAATTACATAATATCATCCCTAAAAGGTAAAAAACCCATTCTCTAATAATGCTATACTTTACTTTTTAAGGTATGGGCTTTCTCTTTGTCTCTTAATTTCTTTACCTTTTCTTAAACTAATTTCTTTTAAATGGAATTTTGTAACCTCAGTTATGATTAAGAAGTTGCTAGCTGTTCACGAGTCCGAATCTGCTGCGATTCTGAGAGGGATAGCATTAATATGAATGGGTTACTTTGAGATTCGTGCTGAACGGTTCGGATTTTCTAAAAAATCAACTCTAATTTTGAAATTTTGAGATATGTGAAATCCCTAGCCGACATTCATCTATCCTCTTTTTGAATTTCCAGTCGCTCGTCTTGCACCTCTCTCTCTCTCTCTCTCACACACTCATAAGCTCAGAGCAGCATTTTCTCCAAAACCCATCTATCCTCACTCAGCTCAGCTCCGCTCTCTCTCTCTCTCCCGTTCAAAAAGGTGGGTTAATTTTTCTTTTGCACTTCAATAAAAAATTGAAGAATAATGTTTGCAAATGTGCCATCCTCCTTATATATTTGGGTCTTGTTTGCTTTTTATTGGTTCTCTAAAGCTTTCTCTTTTAATATTATATCTATGTATATTAGGACAAAAAAAGTTTTTGCTGCTAGACAAAGGTTCTTTTTTTTTTTTTTTGATTGGAAGCCCTTAGGCATTGATCATTTAATAAAAACGTACCAGTACAATAAGTTTGCTGAGATAAACCAATTTATCTAACCTAAGAAGAAAAAAAACAACTACTGCAACAGTAAATTAAGGCCTGAACATGCCTGCTGGTTTGAACCAGTACCCTACAACACACAAATTTGTTGAAACAGTGCCTAATCACATCATTCTACTCTAAAGTCAATTATGCTCAGCTGGTTCTCTAATTGAGGCCTGTTGCATGACAGTTGATGAGGCCCTGTCAGTGCTTCTCTAGATACATGTCTGATGGAGAGAAAATCTTTCATGGACTGCGCAATTCTGACACATTCAGATGCCTTCCATGAGGGCAAATCTTGGAGATTGTTACCAGTAACCATCCCTTTCAAATTCCCCCCCTGCTGGTAAATACCTGTACCCCATCCTGCCCTTTTAGAACTGTCCCATGATGCATCTTTGCTTGAAAAATAACCTCGCTGCATGCTTTCCAGATGCACAAAATGAAATTACACAAGACCACTATGTCCTTCACCTTCATGGCCTGTGTGAGATTTATTAAGGTCTTGTGAAATCAAGTGGCAGTTGATCCACTTGGAGTGCCATGGATGAGTCATACCAAGTAGCTCGGGATAACGGGCAAAAAATATTACATGGTTTAGAAATTTGTTTTTCTTGGCCACACCTAGTACATGTCGGATTAATCGATTGTATCCTCCAATTTAAACCTGCCATAATGGACACCCCTCCGTGTATGGCCTTCCATAAGAACATTTGCACTCTAGGTATTAATTAACCCTTTCCAAGACCAGACCCGTTTCCAGGCCTCCAGTTTTAGGGCATCACAGTGTACCTGATGGTGGTTCTGTTGTACCAGTATTAAGTACCCTTCCCTGGTCTGAGCATCAAGATTTTTTATTGGGTCTCTAAAGCTTTCTCTTTTAATATTATATGTGGTTTGTATGTATATTAGGACAAAAAAATGTTTTTGGTGCTAGACAAAGTTTTTTTCATATATGTGTTACTTTTTGCTTTTTTCTACGCCATTAACAGAGGCTGACTGAACCTTTCATTAGTTATTAACTTATTACATACAAACAAACAATGGTGTCAGTGACAACATATCTTTTTTTTTTGTGTATGTTAACACAGGATTTGATGCAAGGTTTCTTTGAACATTGAATCATGAATGACATGGTTGACTGGATTAGTAGACTGCCTGATGATGTTTTGAACTGTATCCTCTCCCGTCTTACTGCAAAAGAGGTTGTGCAAACATGCATCCTTTCCAAAAGATGAGAAACACTGGGGCTTCTGTGCGGGTCTTGAACTTCCAACTTTATGATTTTGAATATGATAGTGACCGGTTTGGCCGGTTTGTAGATAGTGTGTTTGAAAATAGAGGGCAATCTTGCTTGGGCAAAGTCATATATGAAGGGGAATTTGAGGATACCTCTCATGGGCCTTCAATGTAATGGCTTAATCGTGCAGCATTACTAATGCCTCAGGCTATCATTGTCTGCATTATTACTAAAGCCTCAGGCTATCAGTTGATTTTTCCCGATTCGGTGTTCTCATGTAAAAGCCTAGAATACCTTGGGTTGTCTGTGTGCATGGATGGGTTATGTATTATTAGACCCAAATCAATAGCTCTTCCTTCTCTCCAAACTTTGGTGCTACAATACTTAAGTCTTGATGATGATTTTGCACAAAAGCTTTTCTTGGGCTGCCCCTCTCTCGAAAGCCTCAAGTTAGAATACTGTGATTTGTTTATATCTGACATTTCCTCTAACGTGTTGAAGAAGTTGTTTCTGATCGCTTGCAATCACTATCAGCATATGCGAATTTGTTGCCCTAGTCTTATTTCTTTGTCCATGTATTATTTCTTTGACAGCACCGGAATTATTTCGTTGGAGAAAATGACCTCTCTAGTAAATGCTGAAATTAGCTTAGATGGGAATGATGAGGAAGAGGATGTTAATGATCTTCCTGATGCGCAACTTATTAGTGGTCTCTCAAATGCTACAAGTTTGAAGTTTCATTTACGATATCCTAATTCAAAGGTAAAACACATATTTTCTCAGCTCTATGAAACCAACATTGAAATTCATTTCCTTATTGGCATTATTTTGCATGGACGTAATTATGTCTTGCATTTTAATTAAAAGCACATTAATTTCCCAATTGAATGTATTGTTATTTCTTCAATTCCTTTTCTATACTAGCTAGTTACATAAATGCATGTTCCCCTTTATTGAAAACTCTTTGAACTACAATGTAAGATGGATGTTCCCTTTAAAATTTAAAAATGATTCTCTTTTTTAACAAGGAACCTTGGAAGAAGGATATTTCTAAGTGCAGAACCTTCAGGAACTTGAAGAGCTTGGAAATTAAAGCTTGGTACATGATTAGTAATTTCGATTGGATAGCTTATTTCCTTGAGCATTCTCCTCTTCTACAAAAGCTTACTTTAAAATGTCTCTAGACAGAGTACTCTCTCTCTCTCTCCCTCTCTCTATTCAATTGGTTTATACTCTATATACAATTTAGTAATTTAAAATCAATCTATAGAGACTAGAGAGCACCCTATGTCTTTTTCTATGCTGGTAATTAACTTTTTATTTGAAAATTAATGCATGATGGTCATATTCTAATTGTGAACTTTGTTTTTACTACCAAATCAGAGAAAACCTGATAGACGCCAAGCAAGATGTTTCGTTCCTGGTCGAGCATCTTGAGACAGTTGATATTCATTATCCGAAGGTTTCATTATCCGAAGGATGGTAAGTTGCCAATTAAGCTGATGAGTATGTTGGATAGACGTGTAAAGACTTTTGGGAATATTAATATTTCCTCAGTTTAGTACCTCACCTTATCAGAAGTGTTTTGCACAGATTAGATACTGTACCACTTTATCCTCTTTTGGCCTAATTACATTGAGACCATGCTGTGTTATGTTATGTTTGTTTCTTAATTCTACTTGCTGCATCCTTCTTCTTTGAGTTGAGTTGGTTTGTATACATTCTGAGATTTTTTTTTTTTAGAGTGTTTTCTTGTAGACTTAGTGAAGTGTGCTTCATATATAAACATAGTAGTAATAAACACAAAAACAATGTTGAGGCTAAACAAGACTTAATTAATTGTAAATGGCCTCCAACACTGAGTCGATTTCGTTCGTATGCTCTACAGTACCTCAAATGTTGAATTTGATCAGAATTGGGATCAATCCTGATCCTAGTTAGAAATTCATAGAGGCCTTTATGGAAAGATAAACTCATATATCTCCTTTGGATGATAGCTAGCTTCTCTCTTTGGATTGTACAACATTGAAGGGATACAACTACCCACCAATTAATATTTCATTCATCTAACTTTTTGTTACATGGTTTATGGCAAAGGCGACCACCTCCATTAAAAAAGCAAACTGAGATCTATCTCCATTTCATTCTATGATTGATTGTTATATTATATATAATAATTAGGTCCATTTAAAATCATACTGCTATTTAATCAAATCCTCTCCATATATATATATAGAGAGATAGGCTATGGTGAGTTGTGAAGTAAAACGTCGTTTTACTTCACGTCATATTTTCATTTTGAAAGTCTAAACAACCGATCTGAACCGTTTAACATTTTCTAAATATTGAAATGTGCTTGGAGACTAAATTTTACATTTTTTGAATTTTTTTACTATTTATTAAGCCACTTTGAAATCGTTGATCCACTGTAAACAGTAAAAAAACAGTAAAATTTTCTGGATCACCGGATCAGCGATTTTCAAAGTGGCTTAATAAATAGTAAAAAAATTTCAAAAAATGTAAAATTTAGTCTCCAAGCACATTTCAATATTTATAACATGTGAACTGTTCGGATCGGTTGTTTGGATTTTCAAAATGAAAATATGAGCGTGAAGTAAAAAATGACATCTTACTTCGCAACTCACCATAGTCCAGCTCTATATATATATATAGAGACCGGCTAATGTCCTAACGTTATAACTTCGGCCGAAGTTATAACGAGTCGTTTATTAGTTTTAAAATTCAAACAACCGATCCGAACCGTTCAACTTTTTTCTAAATATTGAAATGTGCTTGGAGACTAAATTTTACATTTTTTGGAATTTTTTTACTATTTATTAAGCCACTTTGAAAATCGCAGATCTGCTGTGAACAGCTAAAATTTTTCTGGACCACACGGATCAGTATTTTCAAATAGCTTAATAAATAGTAAAAAAATTCCAAAAATGTAAAATTAGTCCCAAGCACATTTTCAATATTCTAGACACATGTTGAACGGTTCGGATCGGTTGTTTGGATTTTGAAATTGCAAAAAACGACTCGTATAACTTCGGCGAAGTTATAACGTTATGATATTAGCCAACCTTTATATATATAGGGGCTGAGCTACTATGCTTATAACTCATTTTTGCGTTTTCAATGTTCAATGGTCGAACTGACCCTTCATCTTGTTCTCCATATTAATATGTGCTTGGAGACCAAAATTTTACATTTTTCTGAATTTTTTTACTATTTATTAAGCCACTTTGAAATTGCTGAATCCGGTGAACAGTAAAAACAGTGCAACAAAATTCTGGACCATATGATCAGCAATTTTCAAAGTAGCTTCATAAATAGAAAAAAAATTCAGAAAAATATAAAATTTGGTCTCCAAGCACATATTAATATGGAGAACAAGATGAACGGTCGGATTGACCATTTGAACATTGGAAACGCAAAAATGAGTTATAAGCATATGTAGGCATATGCTTATATAAGCATAATAGCCAAACACTATATATATATATATATATATATATATATATATATAAGACAACCCATGCATGCACACCGACCAAGCATTACTAGAGCATTACTTCCATTCAAATTTTCAATGGACAGCTTACAGAAAAGTGTTTATTAATAGAAAAATGGTTAACCTACATATTATGCAATAATTATTATAATTAAATTAAGAATCGATATATTATTTTCATATGGTAACAAAATTTAGTATCTAGCTACAAGTATTAATTAGTAGGCTTTAATTATCTAATACGCACCAACACGACATGGCCAGATGAAAGGATAACATTAATTTGAAAACAAGGTTACATACATGATACATGCATCATACATGTAAGATACATAAAGAAGGATTACATTTACACGTTGTATTCTTATTAATTTTTTTTAATTGAATGCAGGACGGCTAATCAGTGTCATTTCAGCATATATAACACCAACTCCAAAAAATATTGAATCGACTAAAAACGGTGAATCCAAACCGTTCGAACTGATAAATTTCATTAGTTCTATGTTTACATGCAAAATTTATAATTTTTTGAATTTATCTGGTACCAAGTTAAGTGGTCAAATGTGGAGTTTTTAAGTTAATTTTAATACATTCATTTTTCAACATTTTTAACTACTTGAGTTGGTACTAAAATAACTCGAAAAAATAAAAAAATTACATGTAAACACATC
>JAJGRW010001274.1:510238-584548 GCA_025461045.1 Carex parvula
CATTTTTTGAAATTTTTTTACTATTTATTAAAGCTGGTTTGAAAACCAGCTATTTTCAATGGTGCAGAAATTTAATAAAAACAGCGGTTTTCAAACCAGCTTAATAAATAGTAAAAAAATTTCAAAAAATGTAAAATTTGGTCTCCAAGTACATTTAATATGGATTGAACATCTAACGGTTTGAATTTGTTGTTTGAACATCAAATACTAAGATATGCCCTGTAAGCACCTCGCGAAATGCTTCCAGAAGCAAATTAGCCATACTCTATATATTATATATATATGTATCCGATCCTAAGAATACATTCATAAGATCTTGTATTTCTTCTGTGCTCGTCCTTGATAGTTTATGCCTATATTTCACTAGTTCTTCAGCTACTCATGCTTCACAGTCTGATTATTCAAAAACTTACACATGTATTAATTAGATTCATATGTCGTTGTTTTTATATTAGCAAACAAGGTAATATATTAGAACAACAAAACTCATCAAAAATATTACTGAACTTAATAACACGCAAGTTTTACTCTATATAGTCTATATATATGACACTTATTTACTTATTTACTGACCATATAATGCTAACAAAAAGTTTATAATAATTTTGACACCATTCGACCTTAAAATCGATTCCTTCTACCATTGGGCGTGTAAAGAATAATAAACGTTAACAGAGTGGCACAATAGCCTTGAAAATCTTGAAATATAGAAAAAAATAATATTAAATAAAGGTGAATTCTCCGAGAAGCTAACATGTATGCATGCACTTGAGAGTAGGTCCGATGCCCATCGGACCTACTTTGGTTCGATGGGTTTAATCACCGTCGATTTGCTTTAAGATTCATGCATAACGCTTTAAACTCTGTGCGTGTCAATTTCAATTTTTGTGCGCACAAATCTTAAATTAGATCGGACGGTCATCATTCTCGTTGAACCTAAAAGTAGGTCCGATAGGACCTACTCTGTTCTCGTATGCATGATTACTATGGTGGGGAACAGCTAGCGGTCCGTATTGTGCTCCACACATGCGAACGTGACATTTCTTGATGAACTACAAGTTATTCAATGTATCGAGTGGGCATTTTAATTAATTAACAGGTATGGATGAGGACGAATCTTAATAAACTAAACAATTGTTCTTTTCAAGAAAATAAATAAAATAAACAAGTAGCTTTCAAGCACCTCGAGATCTGCTTTGACAACCAGAACAAAATTAACAAGTACAGTAATTATCTAATAAATATTTTTACGGTAGCATTAACTTGTACTTATTTCAAAAGTCACTTGGTAGTAACTAGTAGCAGCATGCTTAACTTGAGAAAACACATCAATTGGACTAAACATCAGTTTGCTTAACTTGCGAATACAAAAATTATATACCGGACAACTAAGATTTGGGAGATCTAATCAACGAACTCAAAAGTTTTTTAGTACTAGAAGATATCTGATTATTTTTAGATGATGCATGTGTAGGAAGTTTACCTGTGGAATCGACTGAAAAAGATGTATTGGCTGATGTCAAGAACGGAAGTCGTGTTCTGATGACTACCAGATCAATTGATGTTGCTAAATCTTATGACTCCAAAATGGCACCATATATATGAACTCAACTTTTTAGTTTTGTGGACTATAAAAGTAAGGTTTAGACACCTGCAGCCCACGTTAACTAACTAGCTTCTATCAAAATAAACATATCAATTGGTCTAATCAAAATCTCATACTGATGTCCTTAACGGCACCTAGATGGGGTCGAATATGAGGCCTTTTAAAATTTTAAACTATTTTTAATCGATTGTTCAAATAATAAAAGATCTCAAGTGCAAATAAATAATTAGAAAAGTTTAGAGAGATTGACACAAGAGATGTTAATGGAGTTCGAAAAACAAGGCCTACGTTTCCGGAGCGTCGCAAGCACTTCTCGGTGCGCCTTTCTATTATCCAATGAAAATAGTGTACAACTTGTGAACTGGTGAGCCCTTACAATCAACATCAATAGGAAGTTACACGGCCAACTCGTGCAAGATGAGCACAAAAGCTCCAACTCGTGCAAAATAAAAAGACGGTTAGTTTTAGATTATAATAGAGCCTTTAACTATAAATATTATTGAAGCCCAAACAACAAATCTAGATATTATCTCGATCTACATGAAACAGTGCATGCACGTCCAAGTTTTTTTTTTTAGTTCATTTTACGAAAGAATTAAGACCTAAAAATCTATGGACTGAAGTTTAATTACCAAATCAATTTGGAGTGTTTTTATTTTTAGGCCTCTTGATGTTGTAAACTGGAAACTAAAAGAATATCGCTCATGGGCAGATCAAGATGATCCATTTAAAATTTTAATTCTTTGTTTGGGATTTATATTTTAAATGAGGAAGGTAACTTTCATCTTGTAATATATTTTACCTGCTTAGGGATGCTGAAATAACGATCTATTCAGTATTCATTATGACATATATGTTCTATATAATTGGTTCACTGCTCAATGATGCTGAAATAACGATCTTCTCTTGGGTCATTACCTACTCCTATATATTAGGTGTAAAGAAAAAAGAACAGCTTTTACTTAAATTGTTCTTTCAAAGAGACAAAAGAAGTTGTTCGATTAACATATTTGTTTGATAATTAGATGAGTAACTCACCAGCTCCATAAGTCCAGTTACCATAATTGGAAGCAGGGTCATAATCCATGACACGTCTCAAACCACTCAGCAGTCAGGACCCATTCGGCAATCGATTCCCATATCTCGCACCAGGAATGTCTTGGAAACTTCGCTGACTGCAGCAGCCTTTTGCTCTCTGTTTCACAAAAGGAAAATAATTGATTTTCTAAACTGCTCAAAAACAGAAACCATTTAATTCACTTTCTATATTTTCTGCTGTTACTTTCTTCATCTACTTCATACAAGATTAATATAGCTAATACAAAATCTATCTTTAGATCTCCACTACCTCCACAACATCCTATATTTAACACGTATTCCTTAATTATCTATGCTAAATAGGGATGCTCCAATTACAGCTTCTGACTACTAATTTAAATAGAGAAATATGCCAACTATAGCTTCAGTAACTATACTTAGAAAATGCTAATCACAGCAACTTTGATCAATTTTTAACAGAATGAACATACAATCTTTATACCATATATAACACAGTCAATTAATTTGTAATAGTAAGTCATTTAAAGTTTATTTCAATAATTATTGGAGAATATTCGCAATTATATGTCCCAACCAGATCTAAATGAGTAATTAGTGGCTCAAATCAGATCATGATCCATTTAGGCAGACTCTTTTAATATTCGTATACTTTATTATACAATAACGATTAGAAAATTGTTAAAAAACTTCAATCTGGCGCCCCGATTTGACATGAATCTGGTGGTAGATAGCTCTTTCATGTTTGCATCTATAAGCAGGTATCTAGAATTAATAAAGAGGAAAATATGTTAAGTGGTTATTTTAATTATTGACAATTACTATTTAGCGAAAACAAAAAGTAATAATATGTTAAGTGGTTATTTTAATTATGCTTTTTAAGAGATGCAAATATTTGATTCTAAATAGATCTTAGTGTTTCATTAAAATTTCAAACCGCCCCAACCCAAGTAATTGGCTTCAAACATTTTGAAATTAGAGGAGACTAAATTGACGAAAAATATTACAATATTGAAGAAATTAAAGATGACAATCAGGGCTAAATAAAAAATTGAAGGAACTAAATTATTTTTAATTGATACCTAAATGAAATATGGAGTTGCCGTACTTCACCAAAAGAAACCTCAAGTAATCCCGCCATATCAACTCAAATAAAACCCTAAATTTTTAATCAATAACATATAATAATATGCCAGTATGTTTACTACAAAAACAAAAGATATATGTAATATTGGTAGGAATATCAGTGATGAATTACCAGTATGTTGAGTCATTTGCAACTCTCTGTTTCTCGTATCTATGTACCTAAGCAAGGAACAGCTCTGATTTAGAATGACATAATGCAAAACATCACTCTGTTCGTTTACTTTTGTGGTTCTATATTATTTACTATTTTAATTTGCTGTTCTCTTATAATTTTTTTTATTTTCCAAATGATGAAAATGGAGATTTTATATTTTTCTTGGATATCATTAGCTATTTGATTCGATTATAGTTTTACATGCTTGTTATTATCTATTATGAAAATCAACTAATATATGTATGTTCATATCATTAATTGTTTATTTTACTATTCTAAAATACTTATTTTTATTATATGTGCATATTTGTATCCGAATAGTTAATGATATCCAATTTTCATTTACACCCCTATATATTTATCAATTAAATCCAATATCTTTTTCTGGGTTTCTTCATTGAAGGAATGAGAATTTTGTTTCAAGGTTCATTTCCTCGAACGAAACAATGCAACAGAGAAATGATTTTGCTTCTAATTGTGTTTCAATGTTCAAATTTGCTTATTATTATTTGGTAATGTGCCCGTAGGCTAGACTCAGTGTTTTATTATGAATAATTAAATAAGACAACATGCAAGAACCCTGGTTTTTAATTTTTAATGAATATTGGGCCCTGGACCAATTAAAGCCCATTAGGCCCAAGAAATTTTATTAGAAACCATGTGATGATTAGTAGAAACTTCAGTTTTAATTTGCTAGTATGATACATTAAGTCCCAACCGGCCCAAGAAAATTTCCAAATAGACTCATTATTAATTCATTATAATTTTTCATATATAATTGCCCTTTAACCGATTGGAATTTCACAATCATGTCATATATATTTTTTGGCAGTCCTCCTATGACATGTGAGCTATCCATGCCTCGAAACTGCACATGATAGTTACCAAGATCATGACAAATTGGGTATGCGCACCTCATGACAACCGATCGAGTACTTCTGGATATAATTTAGACAAATTGCGTGTCATTTATGTTGGCTCAAATTCATTTCTGATAATAATAAAATGAATGGCTTGACAGGACATTTTCCTTCGGCTCTGCTAAAATTAAAACTTGCTTTTGTTAGATTTCTAGACAAGTTGTCATGACTGGCTGTCTTTTAGTCTGATCCGAATCTCAAAATTCAAATCTCCCTTTTAATACGAGAAATTTGATTTGACAAATTCTCAATTTCTTTGATCGGCCGGGTAGCACGTAGCCAGCAACAGAAAACGAATATGTTTGACATTTGCGATCAGAAAACACGAGAGCCTATCAGGATTTATGTTGGTTGGAACTGTGTATTGTATCAGAGAGGTGGTACCAGTAAACATTGTTGTGATTTCATTAATAAGAAATCGGTGGGCTAGATCATGCACACTCTACAATATATCTCAACTCAGTATTTTGTTATTATTTGGTAATGTGCCCATTATGAATAAATAAGACAATATGCAATTAACAACCCTGGTTTTTAATTTTAATGAATATTGGGCCCCGGAGAAAAGCCCATTAGGCCCACCCAATTTTATTATTAAAACAGTGTGATGATTAAGCAGCGCTCACTAATTGTTAGTAAAAACTTAATTTTTAATTTGCTAGTATGATCCATGAACCATTTGGCCCAAGCAAATTGACAACAGCTAATTTCGTTGCTCCCAAATAAATTTATTCGTTGTAATTTAGTATAATAAGAAACACCCCCTCGTTAAAATTTGACCAAGAAAATTTGGCCCAAGCATCGTTTGTTTTTTATTGCAAAAAAAAAAGAAAAACCGATACTTATTTTGCGTTTTGGACCCAGAACTTCAGCAAAATGCGAACTTCATGCAGCAGGATTCAGTGTAAAGTGAAACACACCCAATCTCAAACATTTAATTACATTTTGGTGGAGGTAGATGTTGCCTATATATATAACAAGCATTAATTATATAAATCCGTAATTAGTTACTAGAATTCTACAATATCTCATAGCTTTTATCATAAAAAAGCTTATAACATAGGCAACATGAAAAGAATTTTATGGGAAGGATTTATTTGCAAAATAAAAAAGACGGTTAGTTTTAGAGTTACCATTTTGATTATAATAGGACCTTTAACTATAAATAATTTTCAAGCCCAAACAACAAATCTAGATATAATCTCGATCTACATGAAACACTGCATGCACATCCAATATTTTTTTTAGTTCATTTTACGAATAAAGAATCAAGACCTAAATTTTATGGACTGAAGTTTAATTACCAAATCAATTTAGAGTGTTATTAATTTTAGGCCTCTTGATGTTGTAAACTACAAACTACAAGAACAGTTTTTTTTTTTTTGTTTCTGCTCAGGCATCGTTAATGAAGGGCAACTTGCTGTGAAAATTGAGGGTAAGTATTTTAACAGAGCAGTTTTAGCTTCATGCAGCGCACAAACCATATGCACCTCTGTTTCGATTCTACTGTCCGTGCGCTGCATGAAACTAAAACTATTCTGTTAAAATATTTACCCAAAATTGAGCATTACCTTGACCTTAGCAACTCAAATCAACTAAATTATCATAATTAAATCCATAAGCCGTAATTACAGGATACCTCCAGTTTTTGTGAATCCAAAATAATGCGTGGTAACGAACAATCGCGGGTCCACACAATTAATATACTGGCAGCACGAATTCCGATGCTGCCCAACCTGTGATCATTGCCTCATCATCAAGTACACGTAGATCATTTCTGAACCATTCTATCACCACCCCATTACCATTTCTCTTCAAATTGGGGTTCTCATACCGCTTAAACGCCTCCTCTGATGCAATTGAGACCTCTTCGGGGGTAATTCCGGGTACCATGTAGTATTTCCGGGAAGAAATACTGGGTAGACTACTCATGGTTAGACTTAGATAGGGCTTGAACTGGAACTGGAATTTGGTCTTTAGAAAGAGAGATTTTGAAAGAGAGAGAGAAGGGACAGGGAGTAGGCGTGGCGCCATTGCCGTTTATCTTTATAAATTTTTGAAGGAAGAGAGAGAAATTAAGTTGTCATTGTTGTAAAAGGAGGGAAGAGCTGAGAGTGGTGCCACGTGTGCACAAAATGGTGTGATACGTGGCACTTTCTAGACCAATGGAGCATGAAGTCTGGACCGTTAGATCATAATCCGCACTGATATTAAAGATCGGACGGTAATTAAGGATCTAAACAGATATATTTTGTTCTCATAAGATATGGATTCCGAGTAAGGCTGTGGGCCTGTGGTGCTGTACATAGCGCAGATTAGTCCCCACTATGAATTGATATCTCTGCTTTTAAAATTTAAATTCAATTTAAATTGCTAAACATGTTAAAAAAATTACTTGAAGACTATATATATTTTATATTTTTTAGAATTTTTTATTTTTTGGATGAATAGAAAATCACTACTTTTGAATGATCTCTAATCTTTAGATCAAGTGTTATTCTACCTATCTAAAAAAATAGTAAAAAATTCTAAAAAATTTAAAATTTGAAGAAATATATTTCATATTGAAATCATATTAAACGGTTTAGATCAATTGTTTGAACTTTAGAAATAAAAATATGAATCTATAGTATGAACCGATATGCAATATGCATGCATAGTAACAGATAAATCCCTCTTGCAAAAATAACTCATTTGGGTCCCAACAAATTTAAATTTTGTAACACTCTCATGTTATACTTGTAAAGAAACAAAATAGTACCTTCTTTCCCTTAAAAAATAGAAGGTACATGACGCTCAAGTTCTTATTGTTTTGAATCCAAAATTTCAAATTTGCTATTGGTATTTACATTTAAATATTCTGATTATTCTGATAGGACCTCCCTGTATATAAACAAATTTAAGTTCATCTTTATTTATATGCATCAAAATTGATACTCCATAAAAGTAATTGAGTTTCAATACCTCTAAATTATGTCAGGTAATCAAATAATTTCGATGTTTTAATCAATCATTTATTATTATCAAATTTAACAATATGACTGAAAATTATATATAATTTTAATAAGAATTATTCACAATGTGTAGGCCAGTAGGGGTATACCAAATTTAATGTCCAAAATAATATTATTTTATTAAGTAATCATCTATAAAATTTTCGATATATTTTTAAAGTTGCATTTTTAGCTGTTGTATTTCATTCGATTTAAAATTAAATTTTTTCTCCAATACATAGTTTGATTTTTACGATGAAATTCTAAAAATAATCCTAGTTCAAAATATAGTACGAAAGGCAAAATGAGAAGTGGATTTTATGTTTATTCTTGTTATTTCCTTGAGATTTAAAAAATCTTATTTGTTTTCTCAATTTCATTCTGAAAATGATATAATTAATAACAAAAATATAAAAAGTAATTCATAATATAATAGGCACAATTCCAGATAAACCATATCCGAGCAACTTTTTAAAGATAATTAAGAAATACTTGTTTGACCAAGACTACAATTAGATACCTTGAAAGGTTCTCCAATATTATTTTAGCGGATTTTGTTGGTCCAGTAAAAGAAGGAGAAAGGACCGAGAAAAAGCCGACATTTTTATTAAAACCCCAAAAAAAAAACAAATTATCAAATCTGCTCCCACTCCAAAGTTATAATTATTTCTACCCTAACCGCCCGTGGGCTGGGCGGTCCACTTTTCCCACCAGACCGCCCAGCAGCCGGGCGGTCCACTGCCCTTATCAGACCGCCCAGCAGCTGGGCGGTCCGCTATAAAACCCTATAAAAGAGCTTTTTCTCTCTCCTGAGCAACACAGTGTTCATTCTCCAATCCCACAAATTTCCAGAACCCAAAGAGAGAGCTGTCAGGCGATTTTGAGGCGATTTTGAGGTATGGACAGTAACAAACGAGGTAAGAAAGCGAGCAACTGAGATCGTGGCGTAGCGAGAGGAGGGTCAATTAGTGATCGAGGTAAAAATGAGAAAAAAAAAATACAAGTGTCAAATATGTCGTGATTTTTTTAATTGTGAGACATGTAAGCTGGAGGAATGGAAGAAATGACATGTTCAGTATGAAATTTCAGACGATGACTTTGTGGAAAACCCCTACGGCTTTGGTTTGAAAAAGAAGAAAGTTGATCCAGAGCCTCCAGCATCGGACGATAAGTTTGTTCCGTGTACTGGTAAGGCTACCACTTCGTCTGCTGTGACTGATCCAGATCAAGCAAACTCTGATGATGACTTTGTGCCTTGCACTTTCAAGGCTCGTTGTAAGAAGTAGATTTTTTAGAAATTTATGTTGTAGAATTTTTAAGAATTTATGTCGTAGACTTTATTTCATTAGTTTTGTGTTTGTTTATATTTTATGTTGTTAGTTTTTGTATATGTAATTAAGTAATAAAAATAACAAACTACCAATTAGAATAGTTCATAACTAGAGTTCACAATATACATCTAAAATAGTTCACAATATACATCTAAAATATTTCATAACTAGAGTTAACAAAACTTGGTAATCAGCGACGACGGCCGAACAAACTCAAAATACGACGTCTGGGTCTGGGTTCAGCAGGTTGTGCGGCACTACCGGATGTCTCTCCATGGCTACTACCAGTTCCTGGGCTTTCATGACTGCGGTGGCTACTACCGGTAGCCTCAGCAACAACTCTAGCATTTTCTCTTTCGTTGGCTTCGTTAATGGCATCTGCATTGCATTCCAGTTGAAATAAAATCAAAATAAAATATAAGTAAACAAATAAAATATAAATAAATAAATAAAATTAACCGTACCTGCTCGCTGCCTGTCAGTTGTTGAACGGCGGGCCTGATGTCCCATTCGCCTACCTTCCATCTCGTCCATGATCATTACTTGACGCTTGTGGGGTCTTCTTCCTTTTCTGATCCACCCGCTTGCGGGATAGACTTTATCACCAACATAGGGCGGCCACTGATACTGGTTGGGATAAGGATGGAAAGATGCACCCCAAGTACTCGCAAGGTAATCGATCCGGTACATGTCAGCGACATAATCATCCTCAGAGAAGTTTCTCTCTTGGCACACCGCCATAACATGAGAACAAGGTATGTGGGCCAACTGGATTCCTTGGCAAGTGCATGTTACAGTATTGTCAGGTGCAAAAATAACAACATACTTGAACATCCTTTTCACAAACTCCATAGTCCCATCCGGTTTACGGCCGGTTGGAGCAAACTCATCTGGACAGTGCACTTCGAATTCCATTTGGTTATCCCCGTACGCGACAACTCTCATAGCTGCACCTTTCTCCCTATGTTTCCTTAGTTTTCCCTCCACCCTTGTTGAAAACGTTTGATTCCGGACAGTAATTCAGAAAATATAAGTCAACAAATAAAAATATACATACCTTGGCAAAATCTCTGAATAAAAATATACATACCTTGACAGTAATTCGAGGGCTTTAGCACGCCGTGCAACAAACCATGCATTTAACTTGTAGAAGGTGTCCTCCACAATTGCTGCCACGGGCAACTGCCGGCTCTGCTTGAAAACAGCATTTAAGGACTCAGACCCATTTGTGGTCATAATTCCCCATCGGAAACCTCCATCACGGGCTTGCAATATCTTCTCATATGCGGGTGGCTCAGCCAGATCGGCGGGATTATTTTTTCCCACCTTGAGTAAGTACAAATTTGCCTTTGGACAGTACTGCAAATAAAACGTTTGATTAAATAATTCATATATAAGTCAGAAAATATCTGCAAAATGTAAGTACAAAATTCCCACCTTGAGTAAGTACAAATTTTTTCCCACCTTGAGAAAACGTTTGATTAAATAATTAAAAAATATAAGTCAACAAATAATTCATATATACATACCTTGGCAAAATCTTTGAACATCTCTTCCACCCTTCTCGGCTTCTTCTTCTTGGCACCAATTCTGAATGTATCTGGAACTCATTTTCCAGATCCGCAGTTCTTGTGTAGGTTTTCTGTAACATGTTGCATACACAAGCCTGTGCACACAATCGCCGTTCGCTGTCGACCACCCGAAATCTGGGCGATCAAAAACATATTTGATTCCTTTGTGCTGGTCTGATATGACACAAAAGAACCGGTCGCCAACCACTTGTCTTCGTACGAAACGCATGAAAAATCCCCAGTTTTCCCGTCCTCCTTCTCAACAATTGCAAAGGCCAAAGGCAACAACTGGTTTTTAGCATCATATGCACATGCTATCAGCAGTGTCCCCTCGTAACGGCCAGACAAGAAGCATGCATCTACACTGATGACCGGTCTAATGTATGGCACAGCTTGAATACATGGACCGAACGCCCATGCTATGGCCTTGAATTGCAGCGCCTTGTCGACATCCTTTACGCTTAGATTTCGACATTCAAAGACAGTGCCGGGATTTGTACTTGCTATGGCCTGCAGCAATGGTGCAAGCAAGTTATATGAACCATGCCAGCTATCGAACATTCGGCAAATCGCAAGTTCACACCCTCTCCACAACCTGTTGTATTTAGGACGACATGCTTGTAAACGCGTCTGACAGCTCTACCGACCTCCTTGAGGCTCATCGATAGGTCTTCCTTAACGTCATTCTCAATTACATCGGCAATAAGTGAAGCCGTAAGATTTGCATGGTCTTTCCTTGATGACGCAGCCTTGCATGTGTGAGGTGGTTCACACTTCTTAATAATCCATGCCTCGCCCTTACCCACAGGGGTTGCATATAGACGGAAGTGGCAATGCACTCCGTCTTTACAAACAATTACCAACCTTCTTCGGTCCCTTTTTTCCTCTCGGCACTCCCAGTTGCCGTGAACATAGACCTCATGTATTTTCTTCACAAGTTCATCTATGTTGGTGTAAACCTGCTGCGAAGCAAGCTCTTTACTGTACCTGACACGCGGCCCAAAAAATGAGATGTCTGCCTCTTCAAAAGCAGTGATATCGTTGAATGTGGGGCACGGATGCCTATCTGTCTGACCTCTAATCGGAAATCTGTCTTCCTTAGGTAAATAATCTCCATCACCTTCTGACTCGTGATCAGAATCCCAATCCCCTTCCCATTCGTCACCTGTTTCCAAATTTCTTTGTGGTACGGCATCGAGCTCAGCGTCAAGGTCAAGGTCTCTCCGGGTAGCAATGGGTGACACTAAAGGTATTGATGGTGGTACAGATGGAAATCTGGGTTGGATTGGAGTTTCAGGAGGAGGTGGTGGTGGTGGTAGATCGGTGGTAAAATCAGGTACATAATTCTCATAAACGGGTGATACGGGCGGTTCATAACTCGAGTGGCGGGGGTTGTCATACCTCGAGGGGTGGGGGTTGTCATAACTATAGTGGCGGGGGTTGTCATACCCCGAGTGCTCACGACCCGAGTTGTCATAACCCGAGTGATCATAACTCGAGCTGTCATAACTCGAGTGATGCGGGTTGTCATAACCCGAGTGATCATAACCTCTATTTTCCCTAGATGTTCCAACCCAGGGTTCACGCTGAACTCTCCTGGAATATAAGTCCATTACCATTACCCCCTGTGTCTGAAAAGTGTTGTAAACACTTCTCCATACCGACTCATTAGTTATTGGAAACCTGGTATAGTAAGGTCTACCACCACTTACTGTGTTAATCCGGGTAGCTAAATCTATATCACACCGGTTGGGGTTCACACCAATTTTTTCATACACTATTCCCTTCAGTTCAACAAATGAGATATTTTCATTTACCTCAAAGCCGTAGGCTGCTTCCTTGGTGTACTGTGCTCCCTCCGCACCCCGGGTAAACTTCCCGCCCACATACAGTGCAACCAACATAACTATAGTGCTGGAATTACTGTGCTGGAAATACTGTGCTGAAAATACTGTTCTGGAAATACTGTGCTGGAAATACTGTGCTCGCTGTTACTGTGCTGGGATTACTGTGCTGATATTACTGTGCTGGGATTACTGTGCTGGGATGACTGTGCTGGGATTACTGTGCACAATCGCCTCAAAATCGCCGAAAAAATCGCCCAGCACGGCTCTCTCATCTCTCATTTTTTTCTGGAAAAATTCTGTAGAGGTGGAATGAACACTGTGTTGCTCAGGAGAGAGAAAAAGCTCTTTTATAGGGTTTTATAGCGGACCGCCCAGCTACTGGGCGGTCTGATAAGGGTAGTGGACCGCCCGCCTGCTGGGCGGTTAGGTCCAGAAAGTGGACCGCCCAGCCCACGGGCGGTTAGGGTAGAAATAATTATAACTTTGGAGTGGGAGCAGATTTGATAATTTGTTTTTTTTTTTGGGTTTTAATAAAAATGTCGGGAGAAAAAGGGAATAAAAATATGCAATCAAGATTTCAGATTCAATTTCAACAAATACATGACAGTAAATTAATTATTCAAAGCACACATACAACAAAAGAAAAATAAGAGAAGACAATGACAAATACTAAATAGGAAGACTAAAATATTCACTTCAGGAGTCCGTGATTCTACCAATTGAAATAAATTGAAGGGACATGTTGGCATAACTTGCGGACCAAATCAGCATTGGAATCACCCGCGTCTACCCACCTCAATTTTTGAAGGTTGGTAAGGTATTGTAACCCTTGAGGCACACCCAATTCACCACAACCAACAATCACGAGTTCTTTAAGAATGGGCATTGCACCCTCCTCTATCTCCCATTCCTCCATTGATAAGTGCAAAAGATTCAAAACTTCTAACTGGCTAAAGCTTCCGGAGGAGCAGGTGGTTTTTTGACTTTCGAATGCTCTATTAAGGATGAGAACCTTAAGGCAGCATAGCTTCTCCAATACTGGCATTATATCCTGCTGGAACTTGTAACCCCTAATTTCGAGATAAATGAGGTGACAGGGGAGCATATCCTCATGAAGCAGCTGGGTCAATTTAGTGGGGCTATTGTATCTAAGTGTGAGAGATTGTAAATTCTTATAAAATGAGAAACCTCTCATGTCAAGTGTGTCCAGTACGCTATGATCTTGCCTTATTTCAAGATCAGTTAGGTGTTCTAATGTGGACAGAAAAGTGGCAGCTGCCTTCGATGTAGATGATTCGGCCTTTAATTCTAATGAATGTAAATTGGGTGTATGTGGTAACTCTATCTCCCATGATTGTGTGGCCCTCACCCTACCAATAGTTTGCAAATTTGGTAATTTTGCTGATGCTGGGAGTTCTATAATATAGTTAGGGACATGCCTCAGTGTCTTGATATTCCATGCACTCTTAGGAAACTCAAAGAAGTCGCCATCAATTGGACTTAGATGTGAGACTTGAAGGGTCTGTAGAAATTTCATTCTGCCTATCACCTTCTCAAAGAATTCTTGATCACGGTTGTCACTTACCCTCCCTTCAAGACTCAGATATCTTAACTGAGCCAATCCCATAAACATCCCCAACTCTATTGTGTTATACTCTTTGTCTCCAATGTTTACCACTTTGAGCAGTCTTTGCTTAGAACAATTCGGCATGCTCCCCTCATGAAAGCACAAAAGAGTGTGGAGGTTTGGGCTCAGTAAAAGTTGATCACAATCTGGATTGTGAATTGCCACACGGCGTGCCTTGCTCAAACTCATATTATCATTTGAGTTTGAATACACCAGGAGAAAGTTTTCCTCCTTGGCTTTTTGGAGAGCAAGATCTCGTAGTAGATCGTGTATGCGTAGAGTATCGATGGAACCATCCATATCGGATCTTCTATCTACTTGAACCATGCTCCTAGCATAAAATGAGAAAAAAAAATTTAAGTACATTCATTACATATATCATAAACAAAATAGTTAGTATTAAAACAATTTAGTTTAATGCTATATACATAAGCTGTGCATATCATTTTATGTTGATGTAACGTGCTAGTTTAATGTTGTATACATATGCTGGTTTTATTCAAATAAAGAAATAGAAAAACAGAAAAAGTACTTTGATTTTTTCATGCATAGCAGGATCTGTATAATTTTTATCATTGATTCTTCTATGCATGAAAAAAGTAAGATACTATTTTTTTCCAATATTTTCTATAGAAAAAATTCTCCAAATCTGCTGCTACCTATTTACTTTTTCTTTATTTTTTGTCGAATGGTCAGCTTAAACAGAGCCGAAATTTTTATTAATATCCAAAATTAATAATAATTTCAAAATCTACACCCCAGGCAGAGAAATTTCAAAATCTGTCCAAACCGGAGATTAAATTCCCGGTTTCAGGCCGTAAAATCGGAATTTATAAAAAAAAATAGAAAATGTTATAATTTATTTATTTTTTGTATTGAAATATTAGAAATATTTTATATTTTGTTTTGAAAATAGATGGAATACTATATAATTGAATTTATTAGAAAGACTGACAAATAACCCGGATCAACATTTTTCACGCCGGATTTTTCGCGGCTATAAGAAAAATTAAAATATTTTTTGTGTGTTATTGGAAAAAAAATAAAAAAGTTTCCAATATGAGTTATTTATCCCGGTTCAAAATTCACTTCTAGATAAATACAGAAAATATTGTGATCCTTCTATTTTAAAAAACTAGAATTTTTAAGTTATTTAAATATTATTTGTCAGAGAAAAAATTTGTGTCAGATAAGTCATTATTACATTTTTTGTTTTTTCAAAAATAGAAGAATTCAAATATTTTCTATATTTGCCTTGAAGTGACTTTTGAACCAAGATCAATAATTCAGATTCAAAATATTTTTATTTTTTCCAATAACACATAAATAAATATTTTAATTTTTCTTTTTTCTCCGGTTTGGGCATTTTTCAAATTCTTCGGCGTCAAAGTGTAGATTGTAAAATTGTTTAATTATTTTGGATATTAATAAAAATTTCGGCAAACATAGTGTCATCACGAAATTCACAGCCTCATGCTTCTAAAATATCAATGTTTGTTATTCTTATTATATTTCCCAAAATATAATTCTGAGAGTTAACTTTTAACATAATAAAAATGCCGGCGCTTGGGCCTACAATTTTCCTTTCTGTTATTTTTTTTCAATTAAACAATTTAGTTTAAAGACTATTCAATAAAAAATAGCACGTTACATCAACATGTGTAAATCATTAAATGAATATGTAATACCTTTGTACGAGATCCTCTAAGAAACTCTCCGCAGTTTCTTCCAATGTTCTATTATCTTCTTGTGGTATGAAGCCCTCTGCAATCCACATTCGAAGTAATGATGGGGCATCAATATGATAGTCTTCGGGAAATGCTGCAAAGTACATAAAACACGACTTCATTGCAAATGGTAGGTCCTCATAGCTAGTGCCTATGATCTCGCTACAATTTTTTCCTTCGACATGCCAACTCATTGTCCGGAACACGCTACTCCAAACAGCATGGTTGCGGGGCTTCTTTGATAAGAGACCACCTAAAACCACCAATGCGAGAGGCAACCCACCACACTTGTGGACAAATTGATCTAGAATATCAGAAAGATCATCAAAAGAATTTTTGTTTGAATCATGATTAGGAAAAACTGTTTTTAACAAAAGCTCTCGGCTTAACTCCTCAGATAAGAACTTGAGCATGTATGGTTCACTTAAGGGATCCATGCCCTTAGAAACATCAGCGACCCTAGTGGTTACAAGGACTTTACTCCCATTGTTTTCATCTGGGAATGCTGCACCAATTTGAGTCCATAGATCGATTGTCCAAACATCGTCTAGGACTATGAGGTACTTTTTGCCTCTAAGAGATTTGTGAATCTCTGTAAGAATCACTTCTGTTTCATTTGGTTGCTGATCAAGGTTAAGTTGTCGCATCATCTTTCTCAAAACATCAATTATTCCGAACTTTTCAGAAATAGCTACCCATATGCGAATTCCAAATTGTTCTTTGATATTATTACTGCAAAAATAAAATATTATATTAGACATTAATATAACCAAAATACAAAGATGAAGGACTCGATAAATTTATATACGTGAATATGGAAAAGTGGGTAAACTGAAAATTATGATTTGCATTGGCGAAATATTTATTGCTACCATCTTTTTGGAAAAGAAAAACTATTTAATTTTTTTTATCAGATTCACAAATTTAAACTGCGGAACCAATTAATCTGAATTGCATTAGATTTTACACAAGGTTATTCTGAAGATATCACCATATTTTATCGTAGCTTCTGAACAAATGTTGTATTGCATGATTTCTATTGTTCCCTATTACGATGAGACAACAACAAGAAGAAAAAATAGCATCTATAAATTGCCACTAACATACAACAATGCATAAATCTAAGAGCATCTCCAACCCAGTAATTCATAAAAATTAAAAACAGTTGTAAAGTACTATTTAAAAATTAAGTTCCTTTTAATTTCTTAACCCCTCTATCTCAGAAATTGGGTCAGAGCCAATAGAAAAGAGAATGAAGAAGTTAGAGCCAATAGAAAAGAGAGAGAGTACCAGCATGTCCAAAAGAAATCGTTTGCTTTATAAGCAAATTTGTTTTTTTAGAAATTGGCCTACAACCCAACAATTATATTAGCAATTGACACATCAGATTAGCAATTTAAAAGAAATTACCATTGTAGATGCTCTAAGGTCAAACAACACAACCCAAATACAAGGATTAAATTTTTTTTTTAAATTGTGGACCAGATTAATTGGTTCCGCAAGTTTAAACTGTGGAACCGCCAAATTAGTTCCGCAGTTTAAACTTGCAAACCTGGTAGAAATAATTATTTTTTTTAAAAGTAGTTAAATAGTTTTTCTTTAAAAAGATGGTAAAATAAAAAAAAATTCGGTTTGCATTGGCGCCAACCTATTGGATTAGGGTTGGGCCATTAGACTGGGGACATCTATATATGTAGATGCATATGCAACAGGGGTCAGAATGGTTTGGAAAAAGCTATTGACGGGGCTACCGAAATACTTGACCTTCCACAATCTAGCTGTTGATCTTGAGCTTTTGTGCAATGTCAATAAAACCCATGTAAAAGTGCGAATTCAGATATGCACGTAAGCATATATGTACACAATTAAAATCAATTTAACAAACTAAATATAATATACTAAAGTGGATTAGCAAATATATTAAGTTTAGACCTTTTTTTACGCAAACCTCAAAATTATATTAATTTTACATCCACTTTGTTTTACGCAAAGCACATAATTATTTCAACAAGGATAAATTTATCAAGGATATATATATATATATATATATATATATATATATATATATATATATATATATATATATATATATATTATGGTCATTTTATTATTTAAAATCAGAGGCGGAGCTACAATACCCTGGAATTTTTTTTTTTTGGCCTAGGTTCTTTAATGGGTCTTGCTTACCCTTGGATTTGATTCTGCCTACCCTGGATTCAATTCGGAAGTAACAATTTTCAGTTTAGAATTCAGAGATGGATGTGTGTGTGTGAGTCGTTTAATCTAATTAGGGAAGAAGTGTATTTTTAAATCTTTGTTCATTTAAGATCATGATATCAGATGCTATGGCCGTCTGCACAATAGATCTTTATATTTTTATGGAGGCGATTAGAACCCGTTTAAGCATTAAGTACACAAATTAATTCACCGGAGTGCTTCACACAGATTGCATAGTTTCAAAGGCAATGAACTTTACCTCATTCTAGAATTATAAATTTAGTTAATGTCTAACACATATTCATTGGTATACCTATAAAGTACGCCACCTATACTATTCTTGTGGTGAAACATACATCTCATCTAAATATATAACTTGAATTTAATAGAGCACTTTATTTAAATTCATCGTACATTGAGGACTCGAGATATATAATGACCAAATTATGCTGACCTTTTTCTCATAAATACAAGTTTTACATTAAGAAATATATTAACCATGCATGTTTTGTAATTTAAATATCTTAACTAAAGTGTGTAATTTTTATAAATGAAATTAGTGAAAAAAATTAAAACTGAGAGAAAGGTGAATTTGAATCAAATTAATAGTAAATGACACAATTTAGAAAATAAAAAAGTGCATACCAATTATACACTTTTCGTGCAAGAGTTGTCTTTCCGAGGTCCACCGGTCCCGCAAATTGAGACCACCGAACGTCTCGTAGTGGTCTCGTCAAGTAACTCCTTGACAATGCGGTCCTGGTCTGCCTTGAAGCCAATAATATCGGGATCAATATCGGGTAGTACTGTTGGCCTGACGGGTAGTTTGATATCTCCAGTACTGCCCTCACCCAAATTATTTATGCCATATCTGACTCTGCTCTCTTCGATCTCTTTCATCTTTTCTAGAATTTGGTTTGTTTCATTTACAAGGTTGTGTACAGCTGGTAGATTTTTGGGATTTCTGAGCATGTTTTTTATGGCCGCACACAGGCATGACTTTTGTGGATTTTGAGGGATAACCATGAGAAAGGTGTCTATGGCATCTTCTATAGAATGGGCAATATCTCTAATCTCCTTGACCCAATTTTTCTGCCTTTCGTCTTTTATCGGCTTCCTGTCAGCATCTTTGAGAAACGCCTGAATCCGTTTGAGTTCACGGCTGACTTTCTCAACTTGCTCATTCACACTGTATAAGTGCAAAACCTCATTGGATAGAACTTCAGCCAGCTTGCCGACCACCAAATTTACAATAGTCTCAGCCATCTCTGTTGTATATGTGAGCTGAAACGAGGGAGTGATATATTAAAGAAATTTGAGAGTGGATTTATATTTTGGGTGGTCAAATTAGAAGACGAGCGCCGAGAGAGTAATCAATTTTGAGGAATTAGAAGAAAACGGTGTCAATTTTGAGGAGACGAGTTTGGGCAGCAAAATAAATAAAGATAAGAGGGACTATGGGACCCATCGAACAATTAGAGACGTACGGGAGCCATTAAAACAGATGTTCCTATCTGAACTGGAGAGGAATATCTCTTTCTCTCTCTAAATCGAGAGTGAGGTGTTACGGAAAGAATTTTTTTTATACAATTCGTAATCTTCAAGAAAATATGGAAAGGTATGTGAGGAGGCAATATTAAGTGCAAGAATATGGAAAAGTATATATGTGATCGAGAGAGGCAACATTAAGTGCAAGAATATGGAAAAGTATATATGTGAGAGAGGACAATAATAAGTGTAAGAATATGGAAAAGTATATATGTGATCGAGAGAGGCAATATTAAGTGCAGGAATATGGAAAAGTATATATGCGATCGAGAGAGGCAATATTAAGTGCAAGAATATGGAAAAGGAGCATATATAACTATCACTTTACACTTTACAGCACATGAAGCGGATAACTATTACTTAAAAAGATGGGCCTTAATATTCTATGTACCAAATGTGTTTATGAGAATCTAAATTATTACTTACTTTGCTTTACTAAAAGTGATTTTAAATTACTTTATAGTACCGTTTTTATTGTGGCTGTTGTTTTCAGTAAAATATACGGCAATAACAAATTAAAGTAAGTTCCCTTATTCCTGATAATTGCATAGTTAAACATGACAACTACTTGAACAAATTAATTTTTTCAATTTACCAAATATTTTTAAAAGGATCAAATAGAAACTTTTTAGTGGAATGCCCTTTCTCCATTTTTTACAATGTGAGTTAAAACTTTCTACTTTAGTTAAAAGCGTGTTAATTATTGGTCTAAAAAATTCTCTCGTCTTATTTTTTGGGAAAGAAGTTGCCTAATGAAATTGTATTAAAATTGGAAATATCAGGGCAATAATCCAATTAAATAAGATTTTTAAAAATAATAATAGTCGGCCCCAAAAACTCAAATATCCGACCCAATATAATACCTATTTTCCTCAGCAGGTAGCATGTTCATTATTTATCTTTTTTCTCCCTTTATCTAATCATTTTATATAATAATCATTTTATATAGCAAACAATAGATTAAGCCTCATTAGAGTTCCTTAAGCCTTATTATATATACCTGCAATTGGAGCAAATTAATTTAAGACAGGTTTTTGCTTCCATAAATAATTTAAGACAGGTTTGGAATTTATTTTTTCTGAGGGAATGAATAAAAATTTCGGCAAAATTTTCATTAGGTGTCTGCTGTGTGGGGCCCACATTGTAAATTTCATACAGTAATCTATTATAAAGTTACACATAAACAAGAAAGTACTCAAATTCTTCTCTTACCCATGGCCAGTGATCCCTCCACTATATCTGTGAGAGGTGCCATTAACAAACGGCAAAAAAGTCGGGAAACCCTTTGATGCATACAGAGATTGAAGCAACCTTGGGGTACCTCTTAGCATCCACCTTGGCCATTACAACAAGACTGCCCATCTCTCTCAGCTCTGTCGAATGATGTCAAATTAATTGAAAAAAAAAAAATAGATGGAGTACCTTAGAATTTGAATGTACTAGAAGGACCACGATAATTTCTTTATTTACTCCTAAGTGACTTTTGAACTAGGATTAATAACTCAGATTCAAAATATTTTTTTTTTCTAGTAACGCACAAAGAAATATTTTAATTTTTCTTACAACTGCAAAAATCCGACCTAAAAAATGTTGGTCCAGATATTTGTTGCCGTATTTCTAGTAAATTAAATTAAATAATATTCCATCTATTTTCAAAGAAATATAAAATAGTTCTAATATTTAATAGAAAAAATAAAAAAAATCATACATCTTCTATTTAATTAAAATAGAAATTCTATTTCCGGTAAATAATTCAACGGAAATCAGGTGAATAATCTACTGGAAATTCAGTGAATTCCGGTAAATAATCTACTCAGTTGATCATATTTGAAAATTTGTCTAAATAGGATGTACAAGTACATTTTGATATGAAGATTATATTTATCGATTCGAATCGACTGTTTGAACTAAAATAAAGATATGAATCCATTGCACAGGTCGATCTGTAATATGCATATTACCATAGCCTCACTCTTTTGCAAATTACCATGCAACTAAGACATGAATGAAGGACAACTTGATGCGAAAATTGAGGGTTAAGATTTTAACAGAGCAGATTTAGCTTCATGCAGCGCACAAACCATATGCACCTCTGTTTTGATTGTATAGTCCATGCGCTGCATTAAGCCAAACCTTGGGGTACCTCTTAGCATCCACCTTGGCCATTACAACAAGACTGCCCATCTCTCTCAACTCTGTCGAATGATGTCAAATCAATTTAAAAAAAAAATAGATGGAATACTTTAGAATTTGAATATACTAGAAGGACCACGATAATTTCTTTATTTACTCCTAAGTGACTTTTGAACCGGGATTAATAACTCAGATTCAAAATATTTTTATTTTTTTTCCAGTAACACACAAAGAAATATTTTAATTTTTCTTACTACTGCAAAAAATCCGACCTAAAAAATGTTGATCCAGGTTATTTGTTGCCGTATTTCTAGTAAATTCAATTCTATAATATTCTATCTATTTTCAAAGAAATATAAAAATATTTCTAATAGAAAAATTCAATTCTATAATATTCTATCTATTTTTTAGGGGTCAATAGAGAGAGAGAGAGACTTAACTGTATGTTCACCACAAGCTTTAGCCAGTGAAGGAATTATATCTTTGGGTTTGCCGTGTCTCACTAGCCGGTCTAGATCTTTAATTAAGAGGTTCTTTTTAAGGTCACTAAGACATTCTAACAAAAACTTGGCTCTCAATGCTGCACAAATTTTAAACAAGGAAATTAATTTAATCAAATAGATAGTGATAACATTTATAAATTGAATGAACCTTCTTTCAGTTTGTCCATTTTGTTAATTTTCCATTAATACTTACAGCTGCAATTGTTGATCACTGCCTAATTAACCTTCCATTTCCTAAATAGAGTTTGATCATGGATAAATTATGATGAAAGATAACAAATGTACATGTAGTTGGCGCCTCAACCTTTTATTTTGCATGATGCAGAAGTTGGGTAAAGAAGTATCTCTCTATGGCACATATATAAATCCATGCATACGGTAGTATTAATTAATTGTCCCCAAAATTTAAATGTGAAAAACAGAGAGAAATTCCATGAGACCTAACCAACCTATAAAGAAATTAATATGCAAGAACCATATATAAATTAGAGCATATATCTCCAAATATTATTCCTTCTTCCACTATTTATATATTGCCTTCACCACAGACAAAGATCAACTGAAGAGAACAAAACTGAGAGAAAAAGCAGTAGTTATATAAAGATTTGGCCATAGATAGCCATGCGTGAAGAGGTAGCGAGTCGAATGCAGCCAAGGATGACTTGCCGGAAACCGAATAAATCCAATTGCAAGAGAGTTGGTGTTTTTGTGAAATTTCCGGCAGGTTGTCCTTGGCTCCGTATGGCTCTCTTCTTGTCACGCTCGGCTTTTTCATGGATAATAAGACATCTAGACATTTTTTGTTTTTTTTGAGGAAATCAGCCTTGCACTTGAATATTTATTAGAATTTTTTTAACCAAATTTCGAGACATGTGGCGATCTGCATAAAGCTTTAATTTAGGTAAGGATCATTGGTAATTAATGTCTTTCTAACTAAATATTATGAACATTATGAATTGAGGGCAGATAGCAAGCGTGAATTACAAAATAAAAAAATATATATCTCCAAAATAAAGTTCCCTAAACAAGTTGTTAAGAGGTTCTAAACAAGTTCAGTTGCTCTTTATATATATATCATGCACACTCGAGTACAATAATGAATATTGGGCAAGAACTCTGGTTTTTAATTTAAATGAATATTGGGCCCTGGAACAAAGCCCATTAGGCCCAAGAAATTTTATTATTGAAACCATGTGATGATTAGTAGAAACTTCAATTTTAATTTGCTAGTATGATTCATTAAGCCCCAACCGGCCCAAGAAATTGCCAAATAGACTCATTATTAATTCATTATCAATTTGTTAGTCCCAAATAAATTTATTCATTGTAATCTAGTACAATAAGAAACCAACTAGTAAATTTGCAAATATTTTTCCTTCAAGGGGCATTAATAGGGAACTCTAACCAAAAACTTTTTATATTTTCTTTTATGAGATAATTTCATCATGAATTTCTATGCAGTTAACATGTAGTCACCAAAGACAATTAAGACTTCAATAAGGTATAATAAAAGCATGAACATTTTTAGATATTCAATGCATTAAAAGCTATGTTACATGGATACAGGAACGGGTATCGTATTGAATACAACGATACGGTATTTTTTTTAAATATGGAATACGATACGTGTGTGCGCTTTAATTATATTATTAATTCAACACTTGTATTATTACAGATTTAGTAGAAAAACAAATGCATAGTTACACATTCATTCTCTCAATTAACCATCATGAATTTACAACAAATTTAACTAGTTATTTAATTTAAAACTTCAAAGATCCACATTCCACATTCCATAACATCCATTATAAATTCAAATATATCAGGGGCATATCGGAACATATCAAAGACTGTATCGGCTAGTTAAATATATATATTAAAATAATCTGATACGCCACATGGCGTATCAAATGCGTATCAGACGTGTCATATATTAAATATCGGATAACATAGATTAAAAGTAAGAGAAGAAAAATAATAAAGTAATCAAAAGATGGAGGTTAATGTAAGTTGGGGGTTATTAGACTTCAAGAAATTATTTTTATAGCGATTTATTTTTCAAATAACATTTTTTTTTCAAAACATCAATCAAAGAATGTAATTTTTCAAATTACCAAGCTAATAAGAACGCTCACCTAAAAAAAACCTTTTTTTTCCTTTTTTTAAGAGAGAAAAAGGAGTCAAGCTGCTTCTTTTCTCATAAACTTCATTTTCAATATGTAATATTCTACATCAAGAACATTGCCTTGGTCACTATATTAGAATATAGTGATTAGCATATAATAATTAACCACTAAACTTTGTTTAAGTTCCCATTTTCCAAAATAGTTAACGACGTTAATTTTTATGGATTTGAAAAAAAAAAAATAACGGTATAATGGACGCTATTTTTGTTGACTTTTTTATTATTTTCATAAAATAAAACTACTTTCCTACCTTGATTTTTCTGGAAATATAATTATGTAAAAATAAACTTTTTGAATGGCTCTTATTATCTATTTTATTATTATTTAATTAGATGGTGATAGGGGAGGGAGTTGGTCTTGTAACGTACTTAACGTGATGCGTAGAGAAAGGTCGAAATTTCTCAAATATTTTGCGAGAAGTGATCCAAACATTTATGACATATCGCCAAATTTAGAATATTGTCTTGTACCCACAATTATTGAACGGTCTAAATTAAAAATTTCAAATCTTGTTTATACTAATTAATCCAGTATTAGAGGTAGCAAAGAAAATTAGTCACGTTGTTACTAATTTTGTCACAGTATATCACAGATACATTTCGGGACATGTTGATGTGACTCGCTTCTTGTGTGATGTGTCTTTCTTTGATCGAAAATAACACGTCACGGCATACAAACTGTCTCCATCACGTCAGCTGGTGACAATTTATCAACATTATTTCTTTATTATAATTTATTTTTTTAGTATTTTCTGTTATTATTTTTTATGAACTAACATGAACTAAACTTGAATAAATAATTAAACATGAATGATCATGTCATGCGTCATCACAACGCAACTACTTGTGACGTGATTATTTATGTAACCTGATTGTCCTCTACTATTTTAGTCAAGCCAAAAGTGTCACATATGTATTCACTTTTGTCGGTTTTTTGTGGATCCGCCCGTGCATCTAACCGTATTGCCCTTTGTTTTTCTAATGATAAAGTGGTTTTGAATCGCTACAAGGATGGCTTCAGAGTAGTGAATACATATTGAATTAGACATATTTATATTTAAGAAAAAGAAAAAAAAAGTGGACACTATATATAAACAGTAGCGTCTTGAAAAAAAAAATATCTGAATGCTATGAACAATTAATAATGTGCGGATATATATATCGTTTCGTGCGTTGGATTTATATCTCCATCTTCAAAATTCAAATAGTCGATCCGAACCACTCAACATTATTATCATATGAAAATATACTTGGAGATCAAATTTAAAAAAAAATTGTATTTTTTTACTATTTTTTTTTGTTAGGTAGAAAATCACTACTTTCGGATGGGTGTAATTACAGAAAATACAGAAAACAAGCAGGCAGAGACAATAATTATTGTGATGCCTTGATCATCAAATTGACTTCTTTAATTAAATGATTTTTTGTCCCTTTTTCAAGTAATATATCTCTCAAATTATTGTTAAATGCATGCATCACAAGTCAAAGATGCATAGATAGATAGAATATAATAGAATAGTATATATGCATGGTTGTAAGATCTCGCAAAAAGTAGCATGGATGTTATTCCTTTCTCTTTTTAAAATAAATGGAAGTGAAAAGTCAAGTCACATATTCTTAGGTGATTTTATATAATCTGAGCAATCTAATCTACGAGATAAAATATAATTTGTTTTATTAGAGAGGAGAAAATATTATGAGATACATGCAACCAAACAATATTTGCTCACCCAAAAAATAAAAAAGCTCCTACCAAATGTCATCTTTAACCAAATAATTTTTGTCATAGCACAAGCATTGTTGAAATAATTAAATATAGTGGCATTGCACTAAAGCATCAATCCTCTTCATTATTATATCAACACAACTACACAAGTACTTGTATTTTTTCAGAGTAGATATAATTTTTTCTAAATAAGTATTTTTAGAGGGGCAATATTGAGCAATTGAAAATTTAAAATATTTTCGTGAAATTTGTTGGAGTTATTAATTGGTTTGAAGACAATTGTATTTATATAATTTCTGAAGAGGTTTGGATTAATATATATATATAGGAAATTGCTAATATGCTACGCGTAGCATAGAGGGCCTCCGTGCTACGGCTCAATATTTGAGTTTTTAAAATCCTAACGGTCGATCCGAATCGTTCAACATGATCTTCATATGATTATGTACTTGCAAACCAAATTTTACATTTTTTAGGATTTTCTTACTATTTATTTTAGATAGGTAGAAAATCACTTGATTTGAAAATTCTATACCATTCAGATCAAGTGTTTTTTATATATATATATATGTAGAGGAGGGTTCAAATGCACCATAATTTTTGTGCTCCAATATGCTCCATATCCTTTATCTCTATTTTCAAAGTCCGAACAGTCGATCGGAACCGTTCAACATGGTCTTCCTAATAAAATATGTTTGGAGATCAAATTTTATATTTTTTAGAATTTTTTTACTATTTTTATAGATAGGTACAATATCACTTTATCGGATGGTCCAGAATCTCCTTAAAAAAAAGTGATTTTGTATCTATCTAAAAAAATAGTAAAAAAATTCTAAAAAATATAAAATTTGGTATTCAAGCATATCTTATTATGAAGATCATGTTGAGCGGTTCAGATCGACTGTTCGGACTTTAAAAATGAAGATAAATAATGTGGAGCATATTGGAGCACAAAAATAATGGTGCATTTGAACCCTCCTCATATATGTATGAGCTGGGCTATAGTGAGTTGTGAAGTAAGAGGTCATTTTTATTTCATGCTCATATTTTCAATGTGAAAATCCAAATAACCGATCCGAACCGCTCAACATGTTCTCTATATTGAAATGTGCTTGGAGACTAAATTTTATATTTTTTGAAATTTTTTTACTATTTATTAAGCCACTTTAAAAATCGCTGATCCGGTGGTCCAGAAATTTTTACTGTTTTTTACTGTTCACAGTGGATCAGCGATTTCAATGTGGCTTAATAAATAGTAAAAAAATTTCAAAAAATGTAAAATTTAGTCTCCAAGCACATTTCAATATAGAGAACATGTTGAGCGGTTTGGATCGGTTGTTTGGATTTTCAAAATGAAAATATGGCGTGAAGTAAAACGACGTTTTACTTCACAACTCACCATAGTCTATCTCTCTCTCTCTCTCTCTCTCTCTCTATATATATATATATATATATAGAGAGAGAGAGAGAGAGAGTGGCTAATATCAAAACGTTTGTTGCTAGCCCCCGGTGCTACCAAGCGGTTTTCCAGTTTCCAAAATTCAAACAGTCGATCCAAACTGTTAGATGTTCAATCTATATTAAAATGTGCTTGGAGACCAAATTTTACATTTTTTTGAAATTTTTTACAATTTATTAAGATGGTTTGAAAATTGCTGTTTTGAAGTTTTTTTCAGCATCATTGAATATAGGAATTTTCAAAGTGGCTTAATAAATAGTAAAAAAATTCCAAAAAATATAAAATTTGGTCTCCAAGCACATTTTAATATAGATTGAATATCTAACGGTTTGGATCGACTGTTTGAACTTTGAAAATCGGAAAACCACTTGATAGCACCGGAGGGCTAGAAACAAACGTTTTGATATTAGCCACTATATATATATATAGGTTGGCTAAGATCAAGTGGTATGACCAAGGCTTTGGTGCTACCAATTCGTTTTTGTGATTTTCAAAGTTCAAATAATCGATCTGAAGTGCTCGACGTGTTCTTCATATGAAAATGTACTTGGAAACCAAATTTTACATTTTTAGTAATTTTTGTACTATTTTTTATGAATTTTTGAAAATCATTGTTTTTCATATTTTATTTATTTAAGTATAGTAAACACTGTTCATTTTTTTCATTTTTTCCCTCCAAAAGTACATATTTTGCCCCTGAACTAAAAGGCACCAGCAAGACAAAACTATAGCAATGTCAACACAAATATCTTTCTTCTAATATTAAGCATATATATGTCCTTATCCGTCAACTTTTGTGATTTATTTGCTGGATTTTAAACGGTTAATATCAAAAAATTCTACAATTGTGATTTTATGTGGCAATGTATTGACATTTATTGTGTTCAAATCTATATTTAGTTCTCTAAACACTAACTACACTGATTTTGTCCTTACAATTTCTTCATATGAATGTTGTCATAAAAGCAATTAATTGATAACATTTATTTGTTTCTTTTTATGTTATTGATTACAACAAATAAGAAAGTAATTAACATGTTTGCTCACAAAATATTGATTACATTCCTATTTAATGGAGAAGTAAAGACAAAATAGTTCATTTCATTGTTGAATAAAGATAAATTATAAAAATATAAATATTAGATGAAAATATTTGATCTGATTTGCTTCTAATTTTGAACCCGTAGCAAAGCACGGGCAATATACTAGTTGGATCTTTATACATGTGAACACAAACTATGCTTTGCAACAATACCTACAAATTACTATGTTAAAAGGGAAAAATCTCTTGATTAAGTATTTTATCCTTTATAATCTAATTATTTTAACAAATAAGAATAGAGTATAAATAAAATCCATTAATGTTAAACGGTTATGATAAGGATAATATATAGTTAAGGATATATATATATATATATATATATATATATATCGACCTAACATTTCCCATGACTTGCATGTCGGCATCACATTCTCCACTATTGACTAATTATATTCTTTTTTATATTTTGACCTAAACTATTTGATTCTATTCTTGCAACAAGTTGTTGTCCAAATTTCAGTGGTGTTAACCAAAAAACTAAATATAAAGCTTGACCAATGCGTTTTTCAGACAACCGGATCTTCCATAAATAGAAATTTATTGCAAATGGTGCCTGGCTGGTGGCCTTATCATCATATCATCAACAAAATATGTACCATCAAATTATAATAGTAATACAAGAAGGAAATTAAAGGAACACCTGAGGTAACCTTATATATAGAGAGAGAGGGGTATAGAGGTTGTATGAACTCGTGCTTTTGTGTGTGTTTTTAAGAAAGAGAGAAAGGAGGAGAAAGAGCTAGAGAATCACGGTGTCTTGCTTGAAGCGAGGAGAGGAGAACACAGCCAAGAATGACTTGCCGACATGCTACCGAAAGATAGCTATATAGGTATCTTTTTTGTGGTTTAGTTGGCGGGTTGTTCTTGGCTATGTTTCGCTCTCCTCCTCTCATGCAAGACATGGTTTGATTTTGATATATATGTTAACATTTGTATATATAAGTCACATCTTATATGTTGTCTCCAGCTCGAGATAGCAAATTTTGGTTCCATGCATGAAGGATGATTTACGATTTTAATGTGTAAATATGTTTTTTTTTATTAAAGGATTTTGTATGCTCTTAGTTTCTTTTTTTCCCCTATAATGTGAAGTATATATATGCTCTTTAAATGTTGCTTAACTAACTCTTCTTTTTCTAGGCACAAGAAAAAATGAAGCGAGAGAAAGAAAAGCAACACTATCTGAAGCCTGATTTATATATTCTATAATTGATGCCTTCATGAGATACTAGAGCTTTAATTTTCCTAAAATTATATTATCATTAAAGAAATGGACCTCAAATACAAATTTCTATAAATTTAACGTCCGTAATTAATTCTATATCTATTCATTGATTTTAAGGTCTAATTTAATCAAAAAGAATTGTTATGTATTTGTAAAATATTTTACAATTGAAGTTTGTTAATTAATTTATATGAAATTGCACTACAGCATTCACACCCATCAGCGACCCGCCAAATCGGTCGCTGAAGGGTTTTTCGCCGGTCTCTGATGGGTCTAACGGTCGCTGATGACCGAAATCGGTAGCAGATGATCTGGACGCAGATGCTTCGTCGCTGATGACCACCTCGCTGACGTCACCGGTCGCTGAAGCTTCAGACGCCGGTCGCTGATGACCCTTTTAGCGACCGATTTGTTCTGTCGCTGATGCTGCGTGCTGACGTGGCGAAAGATCATCAGAGACCGATTGGCCGGTCTCTGATGGTTCAAAATCGGTAGCAGAAGATTGTTTTTTTAGTTATTTTTCTTTTTCCCAATTGGTACGAAACGTACCAAGCAATGAATACGTAATTCACAAGCAAATATACAATTTACCATCGTCGTTTTCAATCGACAAATATATAATTCACATGCAAACACTTGAACAATATAAAATACTGATACGACATCTAATATCAAATATCAAAGCAAATATCCAATATCCAACATAAACAAGAAATATGTAAAATACTACATAAACATCCAATATCAAAGTACGATATAAAAATAGAATATCTAAAGTACGACATACAGATCAAAACATCCTAAAACTAGTCATCTCCTAAATCATCACCGCTGTCATCCTGCTCATCGGGACGGTGTGAGCTAGAACCTCCCTGTGAGAATATAACTAAAGTTTTTAGGATTTACTGTTTATAGGGTTTACGATTTTTAAGAGTTTACTGTTCTGTCAATTGGTTTATCATACTTGGTGTTCTTATTGGATTGAAACATACTCCAAACTTGAATTTCGTACCTGATGAGGTGAAGAACGTCCCATGTTACGCCTCATCTCCTCCATGAATTGGTTGAGCTGTGGTTGAAGCACGCCCAACACCTGACTTGAAATCTCATTTACGTTGAGCTGTGGTTGAAGCACGCCCAACACCTGACTTGAAATCGCATTTATGTCTTCTTGCCTGAGAGGAGGTGGCGCCGAAGAATATGATTGCGCTTGCGATTGCGATCGCGAAGAAGACGTCTGCGACGCACCTGGGCGATACATCGATCTCGTCTTACCTGAAATATTAAATCGAAGATCATTAATTATTACGTATATAATTAAATACAAATTTACACTTTTAAGTATGTGTATTTTACCTAGAGCACCGAGACCATAGTTATCGCCGTGAGCATTATTGTCTGTGTTGGCGTACCAGACGTCTGGATCAAAAGCGGGCCAAAGGGCTTGATCAGGCCCATATTTTGCGCTCATATCCCGATCGTAGTCTTCCTGCAAAATTTATAAAATAAACAAAAATAAAGTAAGTACAACAAAGAATGAATATTAATATAAGATTGTTATGTTTGATTACCTGTGCCTTTTCTGCCCTCACGGATATGAATTGCCCCGTTTTCTTGCTGGTATGCATCGGCGTGAACAGCTCGTCAGACCACCTAGGCTCGCGCTGATTTTCTTGCTCCTATTATGAATAAACATTTCAACACAAATAAAATTATCAAATTTAGTTCGAGTAAATTGAAATTGGATTTAATTGTTTTGATAAAATAAAACATCTTACGAATCTTTGTTTGTGAACCAGCATGTTCACTGACCCCGTGGTTGCAAAAGAACCCTCTCCAGATGAGGCCCTATTTTGTTGATTTTGGTCGCTCCGCCTAGCGAACTCTTCTGTGCACCAATAGTTGCACAATTTTGGCTAGGTATTCGTTTTTATCCAATCATACGTGTTTGGCACCCCTCGATCCTTCCACTCTAGGATGCCATCTCCATACCTAATTTTTGCTTCTTCTTTGCACTTGTGAAGCAGGTTTTGGAGAGCTCTGTTAGCTATGCTCGCGAATGTCTTCCATGCCGAATCCTCGTCTTCATCTGAGTGAAACTGATAGTGCGTCTGCATGCGTAATTAAAAAGTCGTTGGTTAGCTTAAAAAGAGAAACAATATTTGTCAATTTTAAAAAGAATATTTTACTCACCAAAAACTCGGCCTTGACCCTTTCTTGTACATTCTCTGGATAGTCATCAAATTTCGTGCACACGAAAATAGTAGGCAATTTTGTCTCCAGAGGATAGTGAAGACGTGCAATTTGAGAGATTATTTTGTTGATACTTTTTGTCACATCCACCACATCTCCAGCAAAAGCTCTGCAAATAAAATTAGTTTTGAAACAACTACAAATGGATAATGCTACAAACTCAGAAATGCACAAAAAAAACTCGTACTTATAAGTGACCCGACGAATCACCGGTCTGTCCTCCAACCTTTGCGGCGGCTTAACATATGCATTTCGACCGCGCGGAGGGTGCCTGGATCTACTGGAGGATGCCTCCTTCTCTGCCTCCTTCTCCTTACCCTTTCTGCTCGGCATACCTGCAATAAAATTTGTTAAGAAATTAGTTTTACAAACAATTCCAATAAAAATAATACATTACTTATATGTTTTTTTCCATTTACAAATAAATTAAAAGATATTAACCTAATTTCTCATTTGGCTTTGTTTTTTTCTTGACCTTTTTTTTTACTTTTCGACACGTTACTTAAGTCGTCTACTGTTACTTCCTCAGGATCGGCCCCATCAACGAAAAGACTTGGTTGATTCAATCCATCCTCAGCACGCACTACAAATTCAGTGGGTGAGCCATCTTCTTGAAAGAACGCATCTCCATCGAACAAAATAAGCGGTCGTGATTTTCCTTTTGTCTTCACAGTAACCCACCAATCTTGTCTCTCTCGCTTTGATGAAGCGTAAGGCAGGTAATACACTTGGATTGCTTGACATGCAAACACGAAATGCTCGTCCTTTTTAAGAAGTCTCTTATTGTTAATCTCTACTATTCCATGCTCTTTATCTACCCGCATCCCTCTACTTATGTCAAACCAACGACACTTGAACAAGAAAACTCCATTGTCCGCGCCTTTATATTCCACCCGCATAATTTCTTCAATTATGCCGAAATAGTCCCTTAATGTGTCATCCCCAGTGTCTCCTTGAACACATACACCGTAATTGGCTGTTTTCCTATTTCTCCCGTATGACTCGGTGTGAAATCGAAAACCTCTCACATCGTACATGTTGTAACACTGAACTCGTCGTGTGACTGGCCCAAGCGCAATTGCAGCGATCCTTTCATCTTCAATTTTACCACTAAGCGCCAAAGTGCGCATCCAAATACCGAACTCTTTCAAACGAGCTTTCTCGAGACCTGCGGTGCTTATTGTTGGCCTCATTTCTCTAATTTCATCATCGAATCGCCTGCAATAGTACTACTATATTATCACAATGAATAATGCAAATCGATAACAAATGTAGATTGTATACGTAAAGATGCTCACGTAATGAACGGGTCAAATTCGGGGCGACAATTAGTCATGATGTAATAATGTGCTGCATTCAACTCTTCATCTGTGAGATTTCTGCTAGGTATCATTCCTATTGCACGTCCAGGGAAACTCACAATAGGAAGTCGTGGATCATTCTCGACAAATCCACCGTCATCGTACCGATCTGGGCGATTCAAACGTGAAGCGACATCATCTTGAAAATATGAAGACATAAAGTTAGCACTCTCTTCAACGATACATGCCTCCACGATCGACCCCTCGACACGCGCCTTATTAGTCACCTTCCTCTTAAGACGCTGTATAGCTCTACAATATCAACAAACACGTGAAATCTAACGTCAAATACATTTCGAGACGACATTATAACATTGAGATTATTAAAATATCAAGTTTGGAATGCGAACCTTTCAAATGGATACATCCAAAAAAAAAGAAACGGGACCACAAACTCGTGCTTCGTAACTGAGATGAACAATTAGATGTTCCATGGAGTCAAAGAAACCTGGTGGAAATATTTTCTCTAGCTTGCACATTGTGACGATAATATCCCTCTCGAGCTTCTCAATATGAACTGGATCCAGTTCCCTAGCACATAGATCTCTAAAAAAGTTACTAATCTCTGTTAATGCCTCCCAAATTGGCTCAGGTAAGAAATCTCTAAATGCAACCGGTAACAACCGCTGCATGAAAATATGACAGTCATGACTTTTCATCCCATTGAACGAAGCATCATCTAAGTCCACAATATTCGACAAATTAGAGGCATACCCATCTGGAAACTGCAAATTCTTGACCCATTCGCAAATTTCACGTCTCTGTTTTTTGTCCAAACAATAGGTTGCGTGTGGTTTCACTGTTTTCCCCGCTTCGTTGGTCCTCAGCTCCAAAAGCGGACGATCACATAGTTGCGCCATATCGAGACGAGCCTTTGCATTGTCTTTTGTTTTTCCTTTAACATCAAGTAATGTGAAGAATATATTTTTAAAGAAATTCATTTCGAGATGCATAACATCTATGTGGTGCCGTACCAGATTGTCTTTCCAATATGGCAACTCCCAAAAAATGCTTCTCTTCTTCCAATTGTGCATCACACCAAAACCAGGAATGTTCTTCTTATTTTTTGTGCCAAATGTGACTTGCTCAAATGACATGACCCGATCGAGCAATTCTTGTCCACTCAAGCGACGAGGAGGATCGTCAGTCTCGATGGTGTTCTTCTTAAAAGCATGTTTTTGAAATCGAAATTCATGATCATGAGGCAGCATCCTTCTATGATCATCAAACCAACAAGCCTTCCCTCCTTCTTTAAGGTTGAAAGCCTTTGTGTCTTCCATGCATACATGACAACCTGGCTTTCCCTTCGTCGACCATCCTGAGAGCATGCTTAGGGCTGGATAATCACTAATAGTCCCCATTAGGGCAGCTTTCATAGTGAAATTTTGTTTCTTGAATTTATCGTAAGTTATCACTCCATCCCTCCACAACAATTGCAGCTCATCCACGAGAGGTTGCAGGTACACGTCTATGCTTCTAGTGGGACTATTGGGCCCTGGTATCAACATGGACATGAATATGTTGTTGTCGCGCATCACCAGAGCAGGAGGCATGTTATAAACGACCAGAAAGACCGGCCAATTGGTGTAAGACCGACCCCCCATATTGAAAGGAGAGAAACCATCCGAACAAAGCCCAAGACGAACATTTCTAGGGTCTTCTGCAAAATCAGAGTGCAGAGCACTGAATTCTTTCCAGGCTTGACCATCGGCAGGATGAACCATCACCCCCGCCCTTTCCCTCTTTCCCTCTTTATGCCAACGCATGTTTTCTGCAGACGTCGAACACAAGAAAAGCCTTTGCAACCTCGGAGTGATTGGAAGATACCGCAAAATTTTATGCGCAACACGTTTCTTGCTTTTCGTAGGATCCCCTTGTTTGAAACGATCATGGCCACAGACATCACACTTCTCCTTGGATTCATGCTCACCGCGATACAACATGCAATCATTAGGGCAAGCATGAATCTTCCCATGACTTAATCCCAACTCTTTCACCAATTTCTTACATTGGTATAGATCGGAAGGCAACCTATTCTCTTTTGGAAGCCACTTCTTCACGGCTGACAGAATACGATTGAAACCATCTTTGGTTATGGCGCAGTCGGACTTAATGCTAAAGAGTTCGGTAACACAAGCAAGTACCGTATGTTCCTTATCACAACCATCCCATAGCGGCTCCTCGGCAGCGTTCATCATATTATAAAACTCCTGAGCTTTCGGATTCGGTTGTTCCCAATTAAAAGAAGGACCAGCAGCATCAACAACCATTTCAATCATATCATTTGGAGACTTCACATCGACACTCTCTTCAATGATCTCTTCAACGACCTCTTCAACGACCGTTTGGCTCTGTTCTCCTAATCTGACATTTTCATGCTCACCATGCATGTTCCAAGTCTCATAATAAGGTCTAAAGCCCGATTTGAGCAGATGTTTTCCGATAGTATACCTATCCCACCATCTAGTACACCCACATTTGGCACAAGGACACTTGATGCGATTTTGCCTATCAATATTATTTGGAATAGCGAACGCATAGTTAAAAAATTCCTCCACACCTCTCACAAATACCGGATTGACCTTCCTGTCCACGTAACGAGGACCGTACATCCAACTACGATCACCTTCCATTCCTCCTAATTATGACATATACATTTATAAGTTACCGTATAAACATGACCTTAGTTCATCTAATTTAATGACAAATTCAATTTAGGTAACCAAGAAAAACAAAAAATCCAGATCTATACTTTAGACCCTCCAGATATCATCAATTGATAACGGACCCTCTAAAGCAAGTCATGGAATAAACACAAAATCAAATCGAGAGTTGCATCATCCATGCAACAGGACTTGTATACTGCCATACAAGCGGCATCTACATAAACTATATTTAAACGTACGTACCAGAGAGAGAGAGAGATGACGCTTGTCCTGCCCTGCCCTGCCCTGCCCTGCCCTGCCCTGCCCTGCCCTGCCTTGCCCTGCCTTCCCTTGCCTTGCCTTGATTAGTTCTAAACACAATAAAATGCACACGAGGTCAAAACTAAACTTAAAGTTATGCCTTACTATTTTCACATTAGATATTAAAATAATAAAATAATGTCAACAAAATTTAATAAGTCCAAACTTATTCGTCTTTTGGGGCTTACACAGGGCCGGTGTACAATCCTATCCCACTCTTTGAATGCTATGTCTCAGTAGTGAAGAAATGTATGTGGATCTAGTATTTAAGAAAAAATTCGGCAGCATTTCCCCTCAGTTCCCCGAGTACGCGTTAGAAACACATCATGTTAGACATGTAATTCAATACGTACTCGTAGGAACAATAAGGGAAAATGATACCAAATTTTTCTTAAACACTAGACCCACATACATTTCTTCACATCCTAGATGAGACAAAGCATTCAAAGAGCAGTCCCAAAACGGGGACTATTCAAAATTAATCTCTATCAGATTAATTTTGAACGGGTATAAACCTAAAAGGCATACTAAATGTTCCGGTTTACTAATATAATTAACCAACATAGAATTAATAACTAACAAACCGTAGTACATAATTAATAATATAATTAACCTTTATAGAATTAAGAAAGAGAGAAAACTTGCCTGATTACAAGCAATTACTCTCTTGAATATCGAGTTTTCTCCTCTCCTTCTTTCTTCCCAAATTTAAACTAACTTCGCCTACAACTCCTAAAATCAATTAACCAATCAATTAATCAACCCAATTAGTCAAATCAATTAACTTTTGATTTTCGACATGTCACTAGCATCAGCATGTGCAATCTAGACTATTTTCATTAGTTTTTTATCTAAATATGATTTCTAGATGCAAAATCAAAGATTCACAAGCAAAAAGATTGACAAATCAAATTCACAAGCAAAAAGACACAAACCAGAAAATGAAGCATACTTCTTGTCAGCAAGGCTACTTCTGGTAATAGTTGCTAAATTTAGAAGAAAAAAAAATGTAACTATAGGTAGTAATGACCGTCTAAGCTTAGATGGATGTATTTGCTATAATTAAGTAAGAAGGTCATGTATTTAGAGTATGGTGTAAGAAATATTTAACATTTTCAGAAATAAGTTTTGTGTTTACCACAATTGTGATCTACAGTTCTGGCAACACTTGCTTCATCTATCTCTCTCCTTAAATCAAAACAATTTAATCCTGCATTCGCTCCCTCCCTCAAATTCAATGCATCCACAAGCTCCACGAAGTAACTGCATTAATGGAAAAGAAATATTTAAAAGGTAATATAAATGGTACAATACTCAAATCAGACATTATTGAATTGCTAAAATTTATCAAATGTTAACAACTTGAAGCAATCCAAAATTAGATGATTCTAATAACACCTCATCCGAAAACAATCCAAAATCATAGTTAAATTATTTTTGCCAAGAATGTCGAGGCAATTTTATAGCTGGGTTAAAAATTAGAGTTAGGCCCCTTTTTTTTATTCTTTGTTCTTTTTTTTTAACTGTTAAAATATTGTAGTAAAAAAGCAGAGGCAAGCTACATGGGCCAGATTGCGCCTTCAATTAACATTCTTCAAAGGAAAAAAAAATGTGAATCAATAATTGATCATTTTGTCTATCTTTTGTTTGTATCCACTTGAAAGGAAGGTTGATCTGGTATCTTGATGACATTCCTATTTGAATTAGTAGAAAACTGAAAGCTATGAACTCCTCTTACAGGGGACGCAGATTTGCGTCAACTAACATTTTAATTAGCGCAAATGGTTTTTTGCAAGTAGAAATTTTTTAGTCAAATATTGAACCAAAAATAACTTTTAAGTTCTCAAAAAAAAGAAAAAAAAAGAAAATGGAGAAGGCACTCACCCGGTACCATAAATGGTTGATCTGGTATCCTCCCCGGTACCGTAAAAGATTCAAAAACGATAGAGAAGGCACTCACCCAGCAACACAACCGTAGTAAACCGCGGAGCTAATTCGGGCGGTTCCGATCTGAGGCGGTTCCAAATCGGGCGCGGAGCTACTTCGAGCGGTGAAAGGGAATCGCGGGAGCAGATAGAGAGAAAGGGGCGGGGGTTCGGGCGGCGAAAGGGAATCGCAGGAGGAGAAAGGGTTCGGGCGTCGGGCGGCGGGGGTTCGAGCTTCGGAGCAGTTTTTTTTTTTTGTGGCTAACCTAAACCACGGGAGGAGACAGAGAGAAAGGGAATCTCGCGCTCGCGGGTTTTCTTGAGACCCTTCAGCGACCGGACCATATCGGTCGCTGAAGACTAGTATCGCCGGTCGCTGAAGGGGTCGTCTCCGAAAACCATTTAATTTTTTTTTTTTTGGCTGAGAGAGGGTCTTCAGAGACCGGCGACAGTACCGGTCTCTGATGCCGGTCTCTGAAGACTTGTTTTGTTGTAGTGGTATCAGCGACAAGGCTTACAGTGACCGGGCTTTCAGCGACCAAAATTAGTATCAGCGACCGGCGCCTATATTATCAGCGACCGATTTTCCGGTCGCTGATTCCCCTTTCTGCTGTAGTGTATATACTTTTCTCTAAATAGAAGAAAATTACCCATAAGATACCTTAAAACAATAGCGTTGATTCGTTGTTGTCCTTGTAAATGGAATAGTTTTATTTTATTTAATTTGGCAGATGCAGCAAAGTTTATAGCCTGCGTGAATATCTGCAATATTCCTCTCTTTGAAGGAAAAAAACAATCATTTATATACCTTGGGAAAATAAATTATTTTTAGTGCCCATTTTAAGATCCGTAAAAGCCTCAGTTATTAATATCCCATTTTACAAGTTGAATTAAAAGTCAAAACAAAATTGTTCTGACAACTTCTAATTTTTAAAAGATGAGTTTTGTTATGGTATTATTTTTTTTGGAAATATAGAAACTAATGAGTATTATATTATATTAAATACAGTATTAACTATTATGAATCTTTGAATTTTTTTATCAAATTAATATTTCAGATATTTAGATATAAAATCTACGGTTATGATGGATCATAGCACAAATTTTAAAGAGTGGCATCCAAAAGAAGTTTATATTTGTATTTATTTTTGGAGGGGGGGAGGGAATTTGGGGTGGAAAAAACAAAGAATTATGATCTTTCCAAAAAATCTGAAGGAGACTTGAATTCAAAAGGAATAATTGCTTACAAGTCAAAGTCATGTATGGCACCAAATGAAACAGATTGCTCCATTGGAAAATCAATGGTATGGTGAGGCGGATATTGTTTGCTGATCTGATATTTTTTTAATTGATTTAGACAGTTTCTTTTTGTGTGTGTTTTGCTAACATGAAAAAAAATGTTAATTACACTTGCATGTATATATTTCTTTTGCGGGCGTAAACAATAACAATACTTGCATTCCTTGTTTATTGAAAATTTGAAATATATTAAAAGTAGAGGGATGCTTCTATGCACCTAAGGACCTATTTGTAAAATGAACATATTTTTATTTTCAAAGTTCAAACAGTCGATCCGACCGTTCAACATTATCTCCATATTAAAATGTACTTGGAGGTCAAATTTTACATTTTTCTGAATTTTTTTACTATTTATTAAGTATTTACAAAACTAGTCAAATTCAGACCATTGAATTTTGTACCCATCTTAATAAATAGTAAAAAAATTAAAAAAAATGTGAAATTTGACCTCCAAGTACATTGTAATATGGAGAAAATGTTGGACGGTCGGATCGACAGTTTGAACTTTGAAAATGAAAATATGCTCATTTTACAAATACGTCCTGAGGCCCATAGAAGAATTTGCCTTAAAAGTATGGTAGTTTTGAAGGGAAAAATCAAAGTGTTAAAGATTGGGGACCTCCGAAGAAACTTGCCCAACATATATATATATAGAACTAGTGCTGCTTTATTTTATTTTGTCTCGTGCTGCTTTCACGCTATCTTCTTCCCTTTTCGTGCTGCTTTAGTTGAACAAACCATACAGATGCAACCTCTATCTTATTTTGTCTACATACAGCCATACAGATGCAACCTCTATCTTCTTCCCTTTTCCTTCTCTTATGGATTCTTCTATCCCTAGTTGAACAAACCTCATGTCTCCCATGGCAAAACAAAAAATGCCATCAATCTTCATGTGGAAATCTGCAAATAAAGAAACCATTCTACCTGAAATCCGATGCATCAGCATGCAATAGTACTTCTCGTCCTGAATACGAGCTAAACTGTGAAGGGAACAGAACTATTCTTCAAATCTTTGAACCAGAGAAGTATATCGTTACTGAAATAGGTAATTACTATATCAATGTCGTCACTGAAAGATTTGTCCAAGGCAGTTGCACTGTTCCAACAGTATCGCCATCTCATTCAATGTTGAAAGGATACTACTACCACGCTTTTAGATGGGGATCATTAATGAAGTGCAGAGAATCAATTTCGAATCATTCCAGGTATATGCCAGTTAGCTGTATGAGTACAAACAACTCGTTTGTTTACCTAGCAGTAGATGCATTCCAGGTAAAATTCCTCCAGCGATCATGCTCCTATCTTGCCATGCTTCCTATATCAAATAATATTACAGGCAGTGCTTTCGAGCTTCTCCAGAAAGGATTTACACTTGAATACGGCACCGGAACATATACCTTCTCAAGGATTGAAAGAATTGAATCATATGCATCACTAATTGGAGCGATACTGCTATGTATGTCATGACTTGTAAATATTCTGTTAAATTTTATTTTCATTTTGTGCTACAGAAAGATAGAGATGCAATTTAAAAAAAAAATCTTATTTCACACACCAGCTAAAGGATATGTTGATTACACCAAATTGGAAATGTTTTGGTTGATGCATAGGATAGCTTAAACAATATCATTTTTTTTTTTTTGTAAATGTTTTGATCTGATTAAGAGTATGGATGATGTTGATTGCAGCAAGGATGCTTATCATCAGAATTTTCCTCTTGCCGCCTACTATTTTGGTGTTCCTCGCCTACCTTGTGCTTAAATCAAAGACATCCACTGACAATGTAGAGAGATTCCTTCAAAACCTACAAAGCCTTATGCCAACAAGGTATGCATATACCGACATCATCAGAATCACAGGAAACTTCAGACAAAAACTCGGGCAAGGTGGATTCGGCTGTGTATTTAAAGGCGTGCTTCCTGGAGGTATTCTCGTAGCGGTGAAGGTGCTAGGCAACTCGAGTTGCAACGGAGATGATTTCATCAATGAGGTCTCCTCTCTCGGTAGAATCCATCACTTCAATGTGGTCAGGCTCATTGGGTTTTGCTCTGAAGGATCAAAAAGGGCTCTCATCTATGAGTACATGCTGAATGGATCTCTTGACAAATGCATTTTCACTGCTAGCAGTAATAAAAGGGGACACCACACTTTTACCGTGGCAAAGCTCAATGAAATAGCCTTGGGCATCGCACGCGGTATCGAGTATCTGCACCGAGGCTGCAACATGCAAATTTTGCATTTCGATATCAAACCAAACAACATCTTGCTTGATGTGAATTTCACCCCTAAAATTTCTGATTTTGGTCTGGCAAAGCTGTATCCTAAGGAGCACAGCCTTGTGTCACTAAGTGCTGCAAGAGGAACCATTGGTTACATGGCTCCTGAATTAATATCCAGGAGCTTTGGTTCTATATCAGACAAGTCTGATGTTTATAGTTTCGGAATGCTTCTGATGGAAATGGTTAGTGGTCGAAGAAATGCTGATCGTAATATCGATAGGCTGAGCCAGGTATACTATCCGTCGTGGATATATGACAAGCTGATTAAACATCAACAGAATGATATTAGTGTAAATTTAGATCTATCTGAGGTGGAAAAGAAGCTTTGTTTAGTAGCACTATGGTGTATACAAATCAAGTCGTCGGATCGCCCTGATATGAGTAGGGTTATTGAGATGCTCGAATCAGATCTTGATTCACTCAGAATGCCACCGAAGCCGTTTTTTTGCATCGGATAGCTCAGCCGATGTAGCTCAGGTTGAAATGGCTCATTCATCTCATCAGCTACCTGTTATCTCAGAGTTCTCGAGTGAGCAATATACCCCCAGTTATCTGTAATCTTAAGACTAATTTTAATTTATGCATATAGTTTATGTTATATAATTAAAGCCTATATATACTTTTGTATAAGGAGAATGTCATTATTATTTGGTTATGTGAATTTCAATATATTGCCTTTCAATGTTACTTTGTTTGATATTTTGCCTTCCTTGAAACTCATACTTGTAACTTGTGGTGGTTCTCTGGTCAAAGTCTCTGGTCAAAGTCTTCAAAGTTTAAAATTATATTATAGGAGGAGGGTTCAAATGCCTTTATTTGTTGTGTCTCTGTTATGCCTCTATTTTTAAAAACTTCAATAATTCAAAATTTGAAACTTAAAAGTCAAAATAAACCGTTAGATATGATTTACATTATTTTATCTATGCACATGTAAAAAATTACCATATTTTAACTTTGTTTTTGTTGTCATCAAGAGCTTTTAAAAAAGTACTAATGTGGATAATTTCTAGACGTTGATTTTTCAACTTATTGATTCATATAAAAACAAAATTGAAAAGTGATAATTTTTATGAGCACATAGAAAAAATAACATAGATCATATCTAACAATTTTATTTTGAAGTTTATAATTTAAATTTTGAGTTATTAAAGTTTCTAAGAATGGAGGCATGGTGGAGGCACAAAAAATAAAGGCATTTGAACTCTCCTCATATTATATTATTGATATCTCTTTTATCCATCCTATTTAAGTTTTTGTTTCTCCTCATTTAAAAGGTATGTGTTTGATACGGCTAATATATACAATATAATTCTTAACAAAAAAAATATTATTTATTTCTTTGTTTATTAATTGTGCAGTTAATTAATCAGAATTTGTTACCATTTTATATTCTCCAATGTATTGAGACAAAAATATTTATTTTACAAGATACTGATTTCTATTGATAATTAAGTTATTTTTAACATGTGGAACAAAAATTTTCTTTTTAACCGATTAAATTGATCAAATTTAAATCCATATAAGGTACCCTCACTGATTAAATTGATCAAATTTAAACCACCGATTTAGTTGTTTATTTTTCTTTATTCTTGGTATTTGTGACTATTCGCCATTTTTGGAATTTTCTGAATTTGGATCTCTTTATGAAGCCCAAAACCTACCTTCGGCCCAGAACTGAAAAATTATCTATTTCCTAACCTCTATATTTTCCAATTAATTAGGCCCAGCCCAGCCCACTTCAATTTATTTTTCACACGATCTTGTCTTCTTCTTCTTTTTCTTAAATTTAAATTTATGTATCGTACAAGATTTGTGGCTGTATTATTCGTGAAATATACAAAACTTTCTTTTCTTTCTAAAAGTTTCAACACTTACATATATTATTTATAGTATAGAAAAATAAATTATTTTCCGAATTATACTATAATATTATAGTGGAATCATAAATATTAGATCTGTAATAGAAGGGAAAGATAGCCAACAACTGTAAATTATTTCTTGAGTTGTAATTTTAGAAGAGGATTTAAGCAGGGTTTTTCCTTTTGAGTAGTATTTGGATGAGCGAGCTAATCCTAAATTTTTCTTTGGGTTAATTTCGAACTAGCTACTACTAAACGAGTTTTTTTGTTAGTCATAGGAAAAGAAAAATATTTTTTTTGTTCGAATTTAAATTGGTCATTGAAAAATTTGAAAAAAGTCCCAAAATTGTATAAAACAATTGCAAAAGTTTGTAAAATGCAGAAAAAATTGTTGGAGATTTTATTCTCATGTTTAAGAATATTTTAATTTTTCTTATACAGATTCTGAATTATTTATTGGAAAAAAAAATGAAAAAATTGAAGTCCAAAATTATTGAAAAAAATGCTGGAAAATTATTTAAAATTAGAGGTCAAGTCACGTGAGAATTGTGTGTGTTATAACGTTACCGATGATGACATATCATTTAAAATTTTCTAATTCCTAGTATCGTTAGGAATGAATACTTGAGAGATAACTCACACATACTACATTACTAGTTGATGCTTGGCACAAGTTATGTATTTTTTTTAAAATTTCCATTAAAATCCAGCAAAAAAAATTGCAGAGGAAGAAAGAAAAATGACGTTTCTAAAAAAATATAGGATTAAAAAATGAGAGGGATGAAGTGAATAACGGTAAAATAATGTTAATATAAATTGGAATTTGATAAATATGATCTAGGGTGATAGCTACATATATATTTTTTTTTTTTTGAAGTATAAATGTGGAGGTCTAGTTCCCTATTCCATTAAGCTACATAGTTCTTATCAATATTTTTATTTGATAAGCTAAAGATTTTTTTTTTTTTTCATTTGTATCTTTATTTGATAAGTTACTGAAAATAATTTTATATGTACTTGCCTTATAAAATACGATACTGTTATAAAAAAAAAATATGAGCAATATTGATCTCTTAAATTGAATTTTACAATATTTTTTTCATCTGAGAATCAATCTTTATTGTAGTGATTAAGATAATATTTTTAGAATGAAAGGTGGTAAGTTCGTAATCGAAATTATTATTTTTATAAATATTTAAAATTGAAATTTATTAATTTTTTTTTCGAAAAATATTATCTCCTCCACCTTAACAACAATCTTGATTTATCTTGTAGAATTTTTTTCTTAATTGGATATCCCCTGAAATAACTCAAAATTCTGAGTTTAGATTTGAAATCCGGACCAATTCGATCCGAAGTGAAATACATTGTATTATTTAACAAAATAGATAGGATGGTTTAGATTAAAACTAAAAAATTGGGAAATAAATATGTTGTTACTTCTTGTGAATAATAGAAACATGTTATTCTGATCTCAACCATTCAAATTTTTTTCATTCGTGAATCTCAACAAAATAAGTTTTCATGCAAGAATTTCAACAAAAACCTTAGGTGATATCATATGAATACCGGAATTTGCCTATAGGCCGAGCTCCAATGCAGTTTCCTTTGAATTCACATCCTCCGCGGTAACGTAATAGGGAATCTTTTACAATTACTAGATCTGGACCGTTCTTTTTAACTTGGCACGAATCTCAAAGCCCAATAATACTGCCCCTACGCTAGCCCGAATCTCAAAGCGGTTGAGAGTTAATCTCAAACTGTAAAGTGAAGGGAATCTTTTACCGTAATGGAGAGAATACTTCTGTTTCCTTTGGTATGAAATGTGATTAGCACATGTATGTAGAATTAAAAATCACAAAACTGGGCTGCCAAATGGGCTGCCAAATCGCGTTTGTGAACAGACCAATTGTGGCAGCCAACACAGTGGCAACACCTAGGCGGAGCACGTGAATAATAGAAGCTATGCGTTACTACTGTGCGTCAATGATCTATGACATACTTTGCTTCATAAATTCGTTATGTAAAATCTAGCCGCTTGTTACACGGCCTATCTGCAAAAAGGGCTCATCCTCACCTACTGGCTCAAGGTCAGTCCCAACCCAAATATTTTACTCTTTTATTAGTGCATAAAAGCAGGGCCAGTTATTTGTTTTGAGTGCAATTTACAACTTACAACACCATCTCCAATCTCCAACTCGGCCGCAACCATGGTTAGCCCTCGTACAAAATTCTTCCTAATTCTTGTTCTACAACTTGTAATTTTGATTTTCGATTATCCCAGCAGTCCAAATTTTACTATTCCAAACGCATCCCCATTTGATCCACCTCAACAAACACAATTCAACCACATTTATTATATGCCAACGTGTATTCACCTCCTCAGTAACTCGAAGGAAGCATTTCAGCAAGTGCTCGAACAAAGCGCAAATGATTTGGATTTCAGAAAGAGAATATGTGCTGATATGAGTGCCAATTTCAATATATCTCATGTTTTTCTTCGCATAGCTTTGGAGGTGCTTCTTGATTGTGACAATAATAATCATGATGATATTGTTCAAAATCAAGAGTTTGTTCAACATCCTACGTGATTGTAATCACGACATGTTCAATGGATATCAGATCAAATTTGGTCTGATTTTGTATTAGAGTTATTTGAGTTTATTTATGATTCGTGCAAATGATTTATTTATGTAAGAGTTTATTTTAATGTTGAATTTAGTTCAATGCATGTATTGTTTTGAAAGGAAGAGAAAGTCTTTTATTTATGTGATAGTTTATTTTAATGTTGAATTTGGTTTAATGATGAATTTGATAGCAGATTTGGGGTAAAGATTTTGACAGATTTGGTTTAATGTTGAATAATAGAAGCTATGCGTTACTACTGTGCGTCAATGATCTATGACATACTTTGCTTCATAAATTTGTTATGTAAAATCTGAGTTACGCTGCGTATCCAAAGGTCCAATTGGTACCGATGTCCATCGGACTCAAAGTGAGTTCGATGGGTTCGATGACCATCAGATCTGTTTTAAAATTCGTGGCCGCAACTTTCGAGTCTGCTTTAAGATTCATGCGCACGAATCTTAAAGTGGATCGGATGGTCCATAAATCCATCGGACCCAAGCTGTTCCCCTAAACAAGATAGCAAGGCTTTTTGCGTGCAAGTGTGCAACTGAAGAGAGATGTCCTTTCAATTGCTAAAAAATCTCAAATTATTTCTTGAGTTGTAATTTTAGAAGAGGATTTAAGTAGGGTTTTTCCTTTCGACTAGTATTTGGATGAGCGAACTAATTCTAAATTTTTTTTTGGGTTAATTTCGGACGAGCTACTAATTGCGAGTTTTTTTTGTTGGTCATAGGAAAAAAAATATTTTTTTGTTCGAATTTAAATTGGTCATTGAAAATTTTAAAAAAATTCCCAAAATTGTATAAAACAATTGCAAAAGTTTGTAAAATGCAGAAAAAATTGTTGGAGATTTTATTCTCATGTTTAAGAATATTTTAATTTTCTTATACAGATTCTGAATTATTTATTGGAAAAAAATTTTAAAAATAGAAGTCCAAAATTATTGAAAAAAATGCTGGAAAATTATTATCGAGTCACGTGAGAATTGTGTGTGTTATAACGTTACTGATGACGACATATCATTTAAAATTTTCAAATTTCTAGTATCATTAGGAATGAATACTTGAGAGATAACTCACACATACTACATTACTAATTCATGCTTGGCTCAAGTTGTGTATTTTTTTTTTTTTAATTTCCATTAAAATCCAGCAAAAAAATTTGGAGACAAAGCCCACATGCAGAGTAAGAAAGAAAAATGACATTTCTAAAAAAATATAGGAGTAAAAAATGAGAGGGATGAAGTGAATAACGGTAAAATAAGTTGTAATTTGATAAATAGGATCTAGGGTGATAGCTACATAGTTTTTTTTTTTTTTGTGAAGTATAAATGTGGAGGTCTAGCTTCTCTGTTCCATTAAACTACATAGTTCTTATCCATATTTTATTTGATAAGCTAAAGATTTTTTTTTTTCTCATTTGTATCTTTATTTGATAAGTTACTGAAAATAATTTTATATGTACTTTCCTTATAAAATACGATATTGTTAGAAAAAATAAACAACGAGCAATATTGATCTCTTAAATTAAATTTTACAATATTTTTTCATCTGAGAATCAACCTTTATTGTAGTGATTAAGATAATATTTTTAGAATGAAAGATGGTAAGTTCGTAATTAAAATTATTATTTTTATAAATATTTAAAATTAAAATTATTAATCTTTTTTTCGAAAAATAGTATCCCCTCCACCTTAGGTGATATCATATCATATGAATACCGGAATTTGCCTGTAGGCCGAGCTCCAAGGCAGTTTCCTTTGGTGATAAAATGTGATTGTGTAGAATATTTTTTTTGAAATGATGTGATTACGTAGAATTAATAATCACTAAACTCTTTTAGACACATACGGAAACCCATGGGTTGACCAAATGGTTCTGTAAATCAACTTCCACCTTCGTTATTGAATTATTAGTTCAATCTTATATGTTATATGTGGCCGCAAGCCCGCGGCCAACACCTGGGCGGAGCACGTAAATAATAGAAGCTATGCGTTACTACTGTGCGTCAATGATCTATGACATACTTTGCTTCATAAATTCGCTATAAAGAATCAGAGTTGGGATTTTGAATTCATCATGCTTAATGTCATAAAGCAAATCCCTTTCTGGTCTCTGCTGACGTCAAGATCTAGCGTCAGCAAACCTCTAGCCACTTTTTAGTTGACACTAAAAAAAGAGCAATATTGATCTCTTAAATTGAATTTTACAATATTTTTTTCATCTGAGAATCAATCTTTATTGTAGTGATTAAGATAATATTTTTAGAATGAAAGGTGGTAAGTTCATAATTGAAATTATTATTTTTATAAATATTTAAAATTGAAATTATTAATCTTTTCTTCAAAAAATATTATCCTCTCTACCTTAACAACAATCATGATTTATCTTGTAGAAATTTTTTTCTTAATTGGGTATCCCCTGAAATAACTCAAATTCTGAGTTTAGATTTGAAATCCGGACCAATTCGATCCGAAGTGAAATACATCGTATTATTTAACTAAATAGATAGAATCGTTTAGATTTAAACTAAAAAATTAGAAAATAAATATGTTGTTATTTCTTGTGAAGAACAGAAACATGTTATTCTGACCTCAACCATTCAAATTTCAACGAAATAAGTTTTTTATACACCAATTTCAACGAAATAAGTTTTGTATACACGAATTTCAACAAAAACCTTAGGTGATATCATATGAATAGCGGAATTTGCCCATAGGCCGGGAATTTTTTTATCTATAGAAATTATAAAATTCACATGTACGGAAATAGAAATAGTACCTCGTTTGCAACAAATATAGAAAGATCTGACTCAATGACTCCGATCCAAGTTTATGGATCGGTCTCAATGGTCCAGATCCATAAATATATATATATTAAAGAAAAATGAGACTTTGATCAGAATTTCTAGAATATGGATGCTACAGAAAATCAGATTAGAATTGGATCGGTCTCATTGGCTCCGATCCAAGTTAGATATTTTTTAAAATCCACAAAAACAGCGATAACGGCTGCCGCAGAAGATCAAGTATTGGATCGGACTCAATGAATCCGATCCAAAAGGCAGTCCACAGAGAATCCTGCCATCTCTTTCTTTCTTTCTCTCTGCGATTCTTCACCCCCAAACCTCTTCCAATTTTCTTTCTCAAGTTTCATAGTTCATCACTAAAATAAAAAAAACTCCACCGTTTCTTAATCAAATTCGATAATTTTTGTTGGAATAAGCTTCAATCTGAGAGGAGAAGCTTGTAGAGTATCAGATCTGTTTTTTTGGAAAGGTATGATATCATTTATTTTTAATCCGAATTTTAATTTGAGTAGAAATTAGAAGTAAAAAAATGAGTTTATTGAAGGAAACTTTCTATTGACAGAGCTAGTACTATTTACCCTTCTTTCTGACACAAATGCCGACTACTACTCTAGTAGTACCTTGTTTTGCCATGAAGTCACTCTATTGACAGAGCTGTTGCTGCTTCAAAAATTACGGAGAGATGAGAAGGTTTGTACCCAACTGGTGAAATAAAAACATACTGGATGGATCGGCCTCAATGAGAAAGATCCATTTCTAAATTGATTAAATGTGGCAGCTCCCAATTCTTCGTTTGTACCAAATTAAAAATATAATGTATGGATCGGCCTCAATGATGAAGATCCACTTGTGATATGATCAAATGTGGCATTTGCATTTCTCCTTTTCGATTATCCCAGCAGTCCAAATTTTACTATTCCAAACGCATCCCCATTTGATCCACCTCAGCAAACACAATTCAACCACCTTTATTATATGCCAACGTGTATTCACCTCCTCAGTAACTCGAAGGAAGCATTTCAGCAAGTGATCGAACAAAGCGCAACTGATTTGAATTCGAGAAAGAGAATATGTGCTGATATGAGAGCCAATTTCAATATATCCCATGTTTTTCTTCGCATAGCTTTGGAGGTGCTTCTTGATTGTGACAATAATAATCATGATGATATTGTTCAAAATCAAGAGGTTGTCCAACATCCTACGTGATTGTAATAATCAGGAGATGTCCGATGGATATCAGATCAAATTTGGTCTTATGCTTGATCAGAGTTGTTTGATCTGCTTTTAAGATTCGTGCAAATGATTTATTTATGCAAGAGTTTATTTTAATGTTGAATTTGGTTCAATGCATGTATTGTTTTCAAAGGAAGAGAAAGGCTCTTTGGGTTTTTATTGATCCGTAATAAATATTCAGTCTCTGATGTAATTGGAATCTCTCTAGTTTTAATTTAAGTCCAAAATTATGTCGTTTTTTATCTTTTGTGATGATCATTTAATATCCAATAGATATGTTCAAATTTGGTTCCTCTCTCATCACTTTGAAGCCTATGCCAAAATTAAAAAAAATTAAAAAATACTGAACTAACAATTCAACATACTGAAAATAGTGTATATGGTTCCTATTTGCTGGTTCATGAAATTCAGCTGGGCCAAGCCCACTTTGAAAAAGAAATAAACTCAAAACAATAAAAAGAGGCAGTTCACTTGGCCGAACAAAGCTATACCAGCATCCCATTCTTTTGCAAAAGGAATATTCTGCGTTGCGTAGTTGAATGCATGGTAATAAAGTAGTTTTCTTAATATATAATTGTTAATAATTATGTAGTTTTATTTAACATACAAATAATTAATTTTGGGATAATTATATTTTTCTCCGGCCTTCCGTCCCCAAAATTATCCCCCAACAATTAACTGTCAAACTCAAACTCCCAATAATTAACCGTCAAACTCAAATCTAAGAAAATAAAGTTTCTTATCCCTTGTCCGATCCCCTTTCTCATAAAGGAAAAAAAACAAACCTAAATCGCAATCTGCCTCCACCCCTTTCATTCTCATCAAACCTTCGCCTCCGCCGCGACATGGATCTCCGGCGACTTGCTCCTCCTTTCGTTGGCTGGTAATCACATCATTGCCTCCGATCTGGTAAACTTGCGCTCCATCACCTTCCCTTTTGAGGCGGTGGCCGATCTCTCCCGGATCGCTGTGTCAGACGACGGCCGCCTCTTGTTCGCTGTCGACTCCACCGACAAAGGCCGTGTTTATCTCATAAGCGTGAGCGATATTGCATCGCACTACCTTCAAGAAGTCAGTCTCGGCTGCACGATTCAGGTCCGATGGGTCGCTTCTAGCCGTCGGACTGGAGAAGCGGATCCAGATTTTTCACATACGGTAGAGGTAAGGATCTTGTTATTACCATATGAAGAATCTCAGTGATTCTAACAACTGAAACTTTTTTTTCGAAACTTTCATTAGTATCATTTTCTCAGGTTAAACGGTTGCCGATTAGAGACAAGCTTTGGATTACGCGGCACAGGCAGAGTAAGAAGGAATACGTGCTTGATTTCACTGTAGAAAGGAGACATGTAGATGACTTAAGAGGATCTATTAGAGATAACAGATACAAATATCAGAAACTAAGCTTGTATATACTACACAATCTAAATTCTGAACTTGTAAATGTGGTACAACATGCTTTGGTCAGACCGTTCTTTCCTCTCTCTTTTTAGGAACAGCCAGTGAGCACTACTTTCATACTAATCAAACATATTTTAATGTCAAAATGTTATGGAATGTAACTAACAGTTACTAGTAAATAAAAGCAGCTGCTACTGGTACATTAAATCAGTTGGTACCTAAAGCAAATGACTATATCCTAAAGAGCTAAAAAAAGATAAAATGACTTTTATGAAAAGAAAAGACATCCTGCATACTTGTTAAATCTGTATGAGTAGCTAGGATTCATGCAGCTTTTGGAATTCCCATCTCATCCAAGCCTTTCACTCATCTGACATGATTCTTGGATTGTGAAGGTATTAGTGTTAAGAATTGGCTCTGTGTTCACTCATCTGGCTGTTCTTTCCTCTTGTTTGTACATTTCTTGTAGAGATGTGGGTTGAGAAAGCTGATTTATCTGGTTGAAGGTGAGTGCTGCCGAGATGGCGGTGTCGTACTGTCGGGTCCTACCACGTAGCGTGCGTATCGTACAAATAATGGAAACATGGAGTCTGATGAGAAGAGTTGAAGGTTTTAGACTAAGATACAATTCAAGGGAGAAGATTAAAATTGCCCACACATTGCCAAATTGGGGCAGGGTAGCTAAATTGAACTATACTGGGTTTTCCTTCTCTTTATTTTCTGAATCATTGATGTATGTGTAACCTGTTACCAGTTATTTAATTGAAGCCTACGAGCGTATTTGAAGCAAAAAAAAAAATGAGCATCAAAATTAGGAGATATGTTGATGTACTATATTGCAGTAATGAATGATTCATTTACTTCTTTTCTCTGTCAAAATTTGTTATTCAATTGTTCACAAAAGCAAAAGGTATACGAATTTGATTCTTTGATAAACTTCAATCTTGTGTTCAGGTGTGAAAGACTTGTGAGACCAAATAGAGATGCATTATTTTCCAATTTCTTGCATATACTCTAAAAATTGGAAGTGGTAGTTAAAACATGTTGATGTATTTTCTTTTCTACTTAGACTTAAATACTTATAATATTTAATATTAATATTTTCTAACGTCATCCAGTGTCATATAGAAAACAAATTAAAATTTGATATAATATGTTATGTACAAATACTAGACACATAAACTATTCACACTTACATGATTAAATAATTAGATTCTATCAATTTTTTTTTCTTGTGGCACTGGATGATGTTTTAATTTTTTTTTTTTTGTAAAATAAAAAAAAATTCAAACGTCATCCAGTGCCACAAGAAAAAAAAATTGATAGAATATGCTAGATACAAACACTTGATACATGAACAATTCATACTTGTATGATGAGGTATGAATACTTTCCAAGGTTATAAATAGCGATTATAGCGGCATAGCGGGGAGACAAAAAAAAAAGTTATTGCGAATAGCGTAGCTATAGCGGAAGCTATCATGCATAGCGTTTTTTTTCGTTTCAAAATTTATATTCTATATTTCTACTAATTATCAACATGATTAGTATTAGAGAATTGGAGTAACAATAAAGTGATAACTAATCTAAGTCTATAGACAAAGAGCAATTAATTTTACAAGTGAAATGAAGTAAGTATATTTATTTGAACATTTTATATATTATAATAATTAAAATTAGCTTTCAATTGAAACAAACGGTAATAATTTTACAAGTGAATACTAGACAAAGAGCAAGAAAAAAAAGAATTAATATTTAAATATTTTATGATATAGAATGAGAGACTAAATCACAAATAGAAACATAAGCATATAGTTTGGTTTAGAATACTTATCATAGCAGACCATGTAGCATCATAAATAAGAACAAAAGCCTATGTAAATCGCAAAAAAAAAAGCTCATGTAGCATAGCTGTCAGCTATTACAGCTATAGCGGTCATAGCTGAATTAGCGCACTTTTATCTCACAGCTATAGCGGTCACAAATAGAACACTGATACTTTCAATGGTTGATATTAATACTTTCAAATGTCATCCAATATCATAAGGAAAAAAAATGATAGAATCTGTTAGATACAAATACTTGATACATACCATATTCACACTTGCATGACGAGGTATGAATACTTACAATACTTGATATAATACTTCCAGACATCATCTAGTGTTATATGAAAAAAAAGTAAAATTTGATATAACATGTTAGGTACAAAATACTTGACACGTGAACTATTTACACTTACATGACGAGATATAAATACTTGCAATATTTGATATCAATACTTTCAAAAATCATCCAATGACATAAGAAAAAAAATAATGTATGAATATTTGCAATACTTAATATTAATACTTTCAAACGTTATCCAATGCCATAAAGAAAAAATGATAGAATTTATTAGATACAAACACTTGATAGAAAACTATTCACACTTGCATGACGATGTATGAATTCTTGCAATAGTTGATATTAATACTTTCAGACATCATCCTGTGTCATATGGAAAAATTTCAAAGACAAATACTTGACGTATGAGCTATTTACACTTGAATGACGATATATAAATACTTGTAATACTTGATATTAATACTTTCAGACGTCTACCAAAATTTAATAGTTTTTTTAGTAACTATCAATACGTTCAAGAACCAAATAAATTAACTGGTTTAAGTTACTTTACAACATAACAATTCATACTTCAATACATAAGTATGAATACTTTCAGACATCATCCCAGTGCCATATGGAAAAAAAAAAATTGATATAATTTGTTAGATACAAACACTTGATACATAAACTATCCACACTTACATTACGAAATATGAATAATAGCAATACTTGATATTAATACTTTAAGACATCATCTGCCATATGGAAACAAAATTGATAGAATTTGTTAGATACAAACACTTGATAAATGAACTATTCACACTTGCACGACGAGGTATGAATACTTGCTTGACGAGGTATGAATACTTTCATGACGAGGTATGAATATTGTGCGACGGACAACCCGAAAGTATGTCATCATGGATCTCATTTGAAAGAGAAAATTACGTAGAAGACATTTGTGATTTTAAATTCGCAAAATTTCTCAGAGATCGTCAGAATTTATTAGATACAAATACTTGATACATGAACTATTCACACTTGCATGATGAGGTATGAATACTTGCAATACTTGATATTAATACTTTCAAATGTCATCCAGTGTCATATGAATTTTTTTAATATGAATTTGTTAGGTACAAACACTTGACACATGAACTATTCACACTTACATAACGAGGTATAAATACTTGTAATATTTGATATTAATACTTTTAGACATCATTTAGTATCATATGGAAAAAAAATTAAAATTGGATAGCATCTATTAGATACAAACACTTGATACATGAACTATTCACACTTGCATTGCGAGTTATGAATACTTTGCAATACTCGATATTATTACGTTCAAACGTCATCCAATGTCATAAGGAAAAAATATTGATAGAATTTGTTAGATATAAACACTTGATACATGAACTATTCACACTTGCATGGCAATGTATTAATACTTGCAATACTTGGTTTAATACTTTCAGACATCATCGAGTGCCATATGGAAAAAACATCGATATGATTTGTTAGATACAAACACTTGATACGTGAACTATTCACACTTGCACGGCGAGTATGAATACTTACTCAGTGAGGTATTAATACTTGCACGACGATGTATGAATACTTGTTCGATGGACAACCCGAAAGTATTGCAAATATCCCCCCATATGAAAAAAAAATATTACATGAATGAATACTTCAATGTGTATTGCAAGTACTAAGAAATGCCAGAAAAATAAATTTTGAAAAAAATAGAGGTGTATGAATAAATTCTTAATGTCTTAGGTATGAATACTTCAACATGTATGAATACTTCAACATGTATGAATGAATACTTGATATCTTAGGTATGGATTCTTCAACGTATATGGATGAATACTTAAGAGTGAGGCTATGGTGCTATGCATAGGACGGATGGGGTCCGTGCTACGGCTCAAAATTTGACTTTTCAAAATCGTAACGGTCGATCCGAACCGTTCAACATGATTATAAAATGAATATGTACTTGCAAACCAAATTTTACATTTTTCTGAATTTTTTTACTATTTTTTTAGATATGCTGTTTTTTGATGGTCCAAAATGTTGAAATCAAGTGATTTTCGAAAAAATAGTAAAAAAATTCGGAAAAATGTAAAATTTGGTTTGCAAGTACATATTCATTTTATAATCATGTTGAACGGTTCGGATCGACCGCATAATTTTGAAAAGTCAATTTTTGAGCCGTAGCACGGACCCCATCCGTGTTATGCATAGCACCATAGCCTCACTCAATACTTAATATCTTATGTATGAATATTTCAACGTACGTATATGTATGAATATTTCAATGAAGTATGTTTTATTTCTCTTAAATGTTTTTTTTTTGTTTTTTTTTGTAACATTTCAATTACATTATTTGTAAAATTTGATAGATTATTTTTATTTCGACAGTGAAACATGTGGCAACTATTTTTTATTTCCAAAAAATAAAATTGAACTAGAAAACAATAAAGCAATGTTCAATACTATTCGGCTGCTCTTGTAAAATTAATCAATGTATGCACATATGCTTGTAATACTCTTGATACATGAACTATTTACACTTACACGACGATGTATGAATACTTGTTCAATGAGGTATGAATACTTGCATGACGAGGTATGAATATTTGCTCGATGAGGTATGAATACTTGCATGACGAGGTATGAATACTTGTGCAACGGACAACTCGAAAGTATGTCATCATGGATCTCATTTGAAAGAGAAAATTGTGTAGAAGACGTTGGTGGTTTTACATTTGCAAAATTCCTCACAGATCGTCAGAAATATTGGTTAGATTGAACGGAGAAAAAAAAACCACCTTTAAAAACGTGTAAAAGATGAGTGAGTGATGTGTCCAATTTTTTTTTAAATACTTGATATCTTAGATGTGAATACTTGATGTATTATATATGAACACTTGATTTATTATATATGAATACTTGTGTACGCTAGTTGTAAAATATTTCAGATATTAGACGGTTCCCAAATAGTAAGTGGTCCGCCAAGTAGTAGTAGTATAAGTAGTTATTGACTGAGGAATGAAACTGGAGATAGCTAGACTCTCCCATAATTTTAATAAGAAGTAGGCATTGACCGTTTAATGCACGGTAAGAAAGTGAGCCCTCAATTGCGTCCACATAAAGAGGCGCCAATTGGAGACCTCTAATTCATTTCCGATATTTATTTGGTAACCAACATAATTGAATAGAAATTAACCTCTCTTTAATATTCATTCTCTAAGTAATTAATTACTCTCTCTCCTCTCCTTATTAAGACTAATACATTCTCTCCGAATTCCTTTCTCTGATTGGTATCTCTTAAGAAAGAAATGAACTCATTTTTCTTGATTTGCTCCAACAGATAATTTATTCTGTCTCTATCTTATTAAATTTTGATTCTTGTTGGATATTACGAAGTTATCATCAGTTGCTTCTATGATCGTATCCTAATTAGTGACATTTCTGAATTATCTTGATTACGATTCTAAGTTTTGCACGAGAGAGACAAAATACATTTAAGGATCATGTCTCGTACACAATCCAGATAATATTGTTTCAACTTGATTTATTTTATTTTATTTATGAATTTATTTAACTATCTGAATTTCTGAAAATTTATCCCAACAATATTAAGCGTATATATCTTTTATTCGAATTTTTATTTATGTTTTGATTTAATATCTAACAATTTTGAATTAAACTCCACAAGCAAAACAGGAAAGTGAGATAAGCTTAAATGTGGAGATTTTTCCTTTCAAAATGTATGTATTTTATTGAACGATATAGTATATGAGATATGTGTGTATGTTTTGAATTTGTAAATTAATTAGTTTGTCATACATAAAACAAGATATGTAGCAAGTTATTAAAAAAAAATGCATCAAAATTACTTCTCAACCTTTAATTAATCACGTGGAAAAATGATTATACAAATTAATTTTAGATTAGTTCTCATGATCATTTAGTTCATTCGTTTGAAATCCAATCTAACATCTTTTAGATTAAACTTGCAAATTATGTTTTTAGATTAATTTTAGCTTCACCCCAATAATCATGTGAATTTTGAGAAATATAAGATCATAGGATATTTCATTAAAAAAAATCATTGTTGCTCGTGAATAGTTGTGTATTATAAAAAACTAGTCAAGTATTTTTATATTTTTATTTCAAAGTTTAAATAATCGAATCTAAACTCTCAGCTTGAATCTCCATATTAATATATACTTGGAAACAAAATTTTATATTTTTTTTTAGCTTTTTACTATTTAAGTATTTTTAGATAGGAACAAAATCAATATTTTTTTAGAAGATTCTGAATCATCTAAAAATTATAATTTGTACCTATCTAAAAAAATAGTAAAAAAGTTACAATAAATATAAAATTTAATCTCCAAGCACTATTATAAGTTATATGTGGCCGCACCCGCAAGACACCTGGGCGGAGCACGTGAATAATAGAAGCTATGTGTTACTACTATGCGTCAGTGATACACGACATACTTTTATAACAACCATCGTTATGCAAAATCTGAGTTGATGAAATGTGATTACCACATGTATGTTAATCTTACCAACACCTTTATAAGTTATATATGTGGCTGAACTGGAATTAAGTTATATGTGAATAATAGAAGCTATGCGTTACTACTATGCGTCATGATCCACGACATACTTTTAATTTCCACTTTCGTTATGCAAAATCTGAGTTGATGAAATGTGATTACCACATGTATGTTAATCTTACCAACACCTTTATAAGTTATATATGTGGCAAATTTTCCATTTAAGTTATATGTGAAGAATAAAGCTATGCGTTACTACTATGCGTCAGTGATCCACGACATACTTTTAATTTCCACTTTCGTTATGCAAAATCTGAGTTACGCCGCGTATATCCAAAGGTCTTTGGGTCTCGGTGTGTCGGGATTCCCAACCCAAATATTTTTTTACTTGAATAATTGCACCACACGCGTATGTTCCAAAGGGCAAAAGGACCAAGTAGCAGACCCAAAGTACCAACCCAAATATTTTACTCTTCTGCTCCTCTTCTGCTCTTACATAAATAGCAGTCCAGTTATTTGTTTAGTTTGCAATTTACAACTTACACCACCATCTCCAATCTCCAACTCGCCCGCAACAATGGTTAGCCCCCGTACAAAATTCTTCCTAATTCTTGTTCTACAACTTGTAATTCTAATTTTCGATATCCCAGCAGTCCAAATTTTACTCTTCCAACACATCTCCATTTGATGCACCTCAGCAAACACAATTCAACCACCTTTATTATATGCCAACGTGTATTCACCTCCTCAGTAACTCGAAGGAAGCATTTCAGCAAGTGATCGAACAAAGTGCAAATGATTTGGATCTCAGAAAGAGAATATGTGCTGATATGAGTGCCAATTTCAATACATCCCATGTTTTTCTTCGCATAGCTTTGGAGGTGCTTCTTGATTGTGACAATAATAATCATGATGATATTGTTCAAAATGAAGAGGTTGTCCAACATCCTACGTGATTGTAATCACGACATGTCCGATGGATATTAGATCAAATTTGGTCTGATTTTTTATTAGAGTTGTTTGAGTTTATTTATGATTCGTGCAAATGATTTATTTATGTAAGAGTTTATTTTAATATTGAATTTGGTTCAATGCATGTATTGTTTTGAAAGAAGGAGAAAGGCTCTTTGGGTTTTTATTAACTCATAAGAAATATTCAGCCTCTCGTGTGATTGTATTCCCTCTAGTTTTAATTTAAGTTTTCGAGATCATGTCGTTTTTTATCTTTTGTTTTTCTTTTTAAAAAGGAATAGTATGTTGGTATTTTCCGTCGATTTATTTTTGTATGTTCAATTAATTTTAAAGTCCAACAATCTTGAACTTTATTTTGTAAAATATCACGATTTTCTAAAGTCCAACAATCTTATTCACTTCTACTTTATCAGAAAAAGGATTTTGGATCAGCAAATAAATAGTTTACGGAATGAAACATGCACTCAACAAAAATACTATAAATTAATGTCTCGTAAATAATGAACTAGTGAGACTAGAACCGTTAAACACCCAAAGGTCGAGAGTTCAAAAAAAAAAAATTATATAATTCCTCTCTCATCACTTCGCAGCCTATGCTAAAATTATAAAAAAAAAAATACTGAACCAACAATCCAACATACAGAAAATAGTTTATATGGTTCCTTGTTGCTGGTTCGTGAAATTCAGCTGGGCCAAGCCCACTTTGAAAAAAAATAAACTCAAAACAATAAAAAGAGGCAGTTCACTTGGCCCAACAAAGCTATACCAGCATCCCATTCTTTTGCAAAAGGAATATTCTGCGTTGCGTAGTTGAATGCATGGTAATAAAGTAGTTTTTTTAATATATAATTGATAATAATTATGTAGTTTTATTTAACATACAAATAATTAATTTTAATAAGAAGTAGGTATTGACCGTTTAATGCATGGTAAGAAAGTGAGCCCTCAATTTAGGAGTGTAAATGGATCGGATATTATCCGCATTCATTCGGATCCGAATCCGAAAAATTCCTGATTCAGATATTCGGATACGGATCCGGATTCGGATAATTTTTTATCAAATACGGATGCAGATACGGTTCTGGATATTGAATCAGATACGGATAATTATCCGTATCCGACAACTTATTTAATTCGGATATCCGAATTTCACTCCGAAGCCAAGCCCAACTTTGCACCGCTGTAATTCGGATAATTCGGATATCCTTTTATTACACGATTCTTGTATGGATAAACACTTTGCACCGCTGTAGCCCAAGCCAAGCCCAACTGCTTTCCACTTAATTAAGAGAAGCTATTTCTTCTTAGATCACCATTATTTATTTTTTTCATGATTATTTGCTGGGGAATCATATATTCTCAGGATCCCACTTTGTGGGACCGCATTGACGATATTGCCCGAAAAAAATAAAATGGTTTTCCTCAAAAGATGCAATCATAACACTACTACTATAAGAATGAAAGATTTCTGTGCTAGTCATTCATACTGATACTGATCCAGCCGATAAACAATTTTGCATGGACATGAACACAGGACAAGTTTAGATGTTATTCTTTATTAAAATGTATATTAGTAATTTATTTTTAATTATCCGAATTATATTCATATTTGTATCCGTTTCCGTCCGATATCCGATTCGTATCCGTATCCGTTTAATATCCGATCTTTATCCGTATCCGAGACTATCTCTATTCGTATCCGTATCCATATCCGAAAAATTATAACGGATACGGATACGGTAAGGCCACTATCCGATCCGTATCTGACCGTTTACACCCCTACCTCAATTGCGTCCACATAAAGAGGCGCCAATTGGAGACCCCTTAATATTCATTTCCGATATTTATTTGGTAACCAACATAATTGAATAGAAATTAACCTCTCTTTAATATTCATTCTCTAAGTAATTAATTACTCTCTCTCCTCTCCTTATTAAGGGACCCCTTAAGACTAATACATTCTCTCCCAATTCCTTTCTCTTATTAGTATCTCTAAATTAAATTAAAGAAAGAAATGAACTCTGATTTATTCTCCATTTAACATTTTGTCTCTATCTTATTAAATTTTGATTCTTGCTGAATATTATGAAGTTATCATCAGTTGCTTCTATGATCGTATCCTAATAAGTAGTGACATTTCTGAATTATCTTGATTACGATTCTAAGTTTTGCACGATAGAGACAAAGTACGTTTAAGATCATGTCTCGTACACAATCCAGATAATATTGTTTTGATTTATTTTATTTTATTTATGAATTTATTTAACTATCTGAATTTCTGAAAATTTATCCCAACAATTTTAAGCATATGGATCTTTTATCTGGAATTTTATTTATGTTTTGATTTAATATCTAATAGTTTTGAATTAAACCCCACAAGCAAAACAGGAAAGATCAGCTTAAATGTAGAGATTTTTCCTTTCAAAATGTATGTATTTTATTGAACGATCTAGTATATGAGATATGTGTGTATGTTTTGAATTTGTAAATTAATTAGTTTGTCATACATAAAATAAGATATGTAGCAAGTTATTAAAAAAAAAGCATCAAAATTATTTCTCAACCTTTAATCGCGTGGAAAAATGACTATACAAATTTTAAACTAGTTCTCATGATCATATATATAGTTCATTGTTTGAAATCCAATCTAACATATTTTAGATTAAACTTACAAATTCTTTTTTCTATTAATTTTATCTTCGTCCCATTGATCATGTGAATGATGACAAACTTAAGATCAAAGGATATTTCATTAAAAAAAATCATTATATGACTTCACCTCAATTGTTAACAGAAGTTCACCTGCAACAGACATGAAAAAAATAGATTTCCAAATTAACAGAAGTTCCTATTTAAAAAATGATATCTATTCAATTAATAATCTATATTATATGACTTCACCTCAATTGTTAATTTGTTATACGAGTGATAACAGTAATGTATTATTTTTCAAAAAAAAAAAAAAAAGACAACAGTCAACAGTAATGTTTATAGTTTAGACGTGATTAGTTGATGTTAATATATATATTCTCTTTATAATATCAAATATAGTTTTGAGTTGTTTAAATGTCTCATGTCTTTCATGTCTCAGTTATGTCTCGCATTCTTATTTTTATTTTTAAAATTCAAACAGTCAATCTAAATATAATCTCCATATTAATATATGCTTGAAAACAAAATTTTACATATTTTTGTTGAACTTTTTACTGTTTTTTTCATATAGGTACAAAACCACTCAACATGATCTCCGAAACTATAATTTTGTACTTATTTAGAAAAAAATAATAAAATATTTTTAAAAATATTTGATATGGAAACACATTTTAATATGAAACTCATATTGAACAGTTTGGATTGACCATCTAATTTTGAAAATAAAAATAAAAATATGAGTCAAAATTGAAGCACAAAAACTCTCACATATTTGAACTCTCCTCTCTGAACAATTGACGAGAGGTGTAGTTAACAGCGAAAATAAATTGCTTTTTTCGGAGAATTCGAATTCCCTAAATACCTGAGGTGCAATAAGTAAACTTGGACCGTTCTTTTAACTTGACGAATCTCAAAGCAGACCCTTATAGTTTTCACAGGCACCAGATTAGTTGAGCTTAGTCCAGCTGAGATTAATCTGGACCGTTATTTTCCATACAATAGTCTCAGATATCTGACGGGATACAATAGTCTCAAATTCACACTAAAAGTTTAGATTTATGAAACTGGTTAAATTTATTAAAGTTTAAATATATGAGTACAAAGTTTCGGACAAAACCCAATTCTTTCTGGAATAGGTTTAATGGACATCGGACTGTTCAATCTGTTTTAAGATCCCTGCCCACGAAAATCAACGCGAGTCCGCACAAATCTTAAAACAGATCAGACGGTCTGAAATCCATCGAACCTCTAAAGTAGGCCGACGGTCCTGGATTACAACCAATCCAGTCAATTGGCCCCTCGGGTACTCCAAAAAGTCGAAGAGGGAAGACTATTTGTAAGCTCTCTCCATTGCTTCAAACTTACAAGACATTCCCCAAAACCCCAACCTCTCTTACTCACTCTTTCTCCTTCTCTTTCTCTCTGCCATGGCTGACATTGCCGGAGCCTCCACGCCTCTCCTCCCCGGCGACGGTGCATCCAGTTGGAGCTGCTGGCGCTGGAACTGGCGCTTCCCCATCCCCTCCCTCACCACCAGCCTCCGCATCAAGAACGGCGTCTGGGCTGAGCTTGGCGGAGCTGTCGGTGACCTCGGCACCTATATCCCGATAGTTTTGGCCCTCACACTAGTCAATCACCTAGATTTAGGTATTGCTTTGCCTTGATGTATCTACATCATTGCTATGTTGAACTGTGAGAAAAGAACATGATAGAATTTCTAGGTTGCTTCAAGTTGAGATTTTAGTTGAATTGATGAATTTGATAGCAGATTTGGGGTTAAGATTTTAACAGAGCAGTTTTGGCTTAATGCAGCGCATGGATTATAGAATCAAAATAGCACTGCATATTTGTTTGTGCTCTGCATGAAGTCAAAACTGCTCTGTTAAAATATTTACCCCAGATTTTATGTTGATTTTTTGCTAACAATTAAACTGGCACAAATTTTACAGGCACAACCCTGATCTTCACTGCAGTCTACAATGCCATAACCGGCATCCTCTTTGGCATTCCCATGCCAGTACAGCCCATGAAATCCATTGCAGCAGTAGCTCCCTCTGCTTCCCCTCACTTCACTATTCCACAAATCATGGCTGCTGGCCTCTCCACTGCTGCTGTTCTCTTTATCCTCGGAATAACAGGTCTCATGCCTACTCTCTATCGCCTCCTCCCCTTACCAGTTGTATGTGGCATTCAACTCTCCCAAGGCCTATTTTTTGCTTTATCAACCATTAAATACACAAGGTACAACCAAGATTTCACCTCTTCTACTTCTTCCTCAACCTCATCTCCTCGCTCATGGATCGGTTTAGATGGCATAATTCTCGCTCTTTTCACCTTGTTATTTCTCGTAATCAGTACTGGGTCGGGTGATGATCAGGAGAGGAATGAAAATGGGGATTTGGATCGCACCTGGACCCGTTCGTGTAAACCTGTGTCTCGGATCCCTTCTTCATTGATAGTGATTTGTTTCATTCGGGACCCTTCCATTCTGCAAAATCTCAAATTCGGACCGTCAAAAGTTACAATAACGTCTATTTCCTGGGACGATTGGAAGATCGGTTTCTTACAAGGTGCTGTACCGCAAATCCCTCTTTCAGTACTGAATTCAGTTATATCAGTTTGTAAACTCTCGTCAGATTTATTTCCAGAAAGCACTGAACTCTCCGTCACGTCAGTATTAGTTAGTGTCGGGCTCATGAACCTAATTGGGTGCTGGTTCAGTGCAATGCCAGTATGTCATGGGGCAGGTGGCCTTGCCGGGCAGTACCAGTTTGGTGGTAGGAGTGGTGCCTCGGTTCTGTTTCTTGCAATTGGGGAACTTATTCTCGGGTTGGTTTTTGGCAATTCTTTTGTCACGATTTTAAGTCAATTTCCAATCCGAATTCATTCTACATTAACTCAAAAGTTTTTGAGGTAATGCAGAGGATACGACATTTGCTGGTCTCTTGTCATCACTGAGTCCGGATCCTTTGAGGTAATGCATTATTTGAGTTTCAATCTGGACAGTTCTATCATAATCCAGACCAATCCGAATCAAATTATAATACACAGGGCCTTTTTAAGATTTGTACTAATATAGAATAAACGGACCGGATTCAAACTCGAAAAATGAGGTACCTGAGGTGATATGGATTCTTTCTTCACCAAGGACAGGTTCGAATGAAGTGCTCTACAGACTTGAACAAATTATGGCCGAATATCTTCGGGATTAATATAATTAAAATTTAAATAATGAACAAATTATGATAATCATGTTTAGGAAATTCGAAATTTAACATGTGTTTAGCAAGTGAAGTAAAATTAAAACGAAGTAAATATTAGATCATTTTGAAAATTGATATTCTATAAGCACTTTAAGCTCGATCCCATTTTCGGTCCTGGTACTAATCAAGGTTAATTATGCCATGGTGTTGTTTGGTTGCAGATTAAGTGGTGGAATAAAAGACTTATTCCACACTTAAGCTGCCAAACAAGAATAAAGGCAGTTGGAATAAGATAGAGTATGAGTGAATTACGACGGTGTAACCAGGGGCGGACCCACATTGGCCCGGGAGGGCAACTGCCTCCGTGGATTTTGAAATTTATTAGAAAAAATAAGCCTGTTTCAGTTTTGTCCCCCTCTGGAAATTAATTTTGCCCCTGGCTAGACCAATAAGCCCAATCCTGTATTGTATTCAGTGCAGTTTAAAAATAAAATTACAGGCCAAGCCCAATTGACATTGAAGTTGTTGTTGCTGGATTGTTGGTGCTCCTTAATAAAAGGAATTAATTCATTCTCCCAATCGTTCACGTTACTGATTAAAAGAAAAAAAAATAGTTGAAGTCCTCGCAATCGTGTCGCCAACTCTAACTTCCTAGCGCTAACTGACAGAGAGATAATTGCAATATATAGAGGATTAGAGCTGTAGCTTCAATTCCGATTACAATCAATTTTGTCTCTAACCAACTCTAACTATTTAGCGCTAACTGCAATCAGTTTTGTATCTAACCAATCTCTAATTGCCTAATTGTTGTTACTGTTATACCAGTACCTTCAATATAACCTCATATTCAAATGGTTAATTGAGGCTTATATCATGATAATTTAATTAATGTAAGAATTTATAGAGACCCGATAAACTATTTGAACCCGATTCTTGCCCTCCCTTGACAAAAATCCTGCATCGCCCCTAGGTGTAACTTAACCCATGGATTCAACCTCCCTAACTATTCTGCATGTTTTTCTCTTTCCTCCTCGTACGAGAAAAGAAGGATCATGGCGCTATGGATCATTCCATTTTCAAGCTTCTCTAAAGTGAAGTAATTATGCAGTTTCAGCTAGCTGGTTCAATGGATGGCAACAAAGGCTGAAGGATTAAGGGTGAAATATGTCCAGCTTTGGCTAGTTTGGTTTATGCTAGGGTGACATCTTTCACACGTATGCTTGTTTAATAAGATGACAAGAAAATTCTATATTTTCGAGATCAAATCAGAAATATAATCACAATTACCATTGATAATTTTTCTTGAGTGAGGCTATGGTGCTATGCATAGCACGGATGGGGTCCGTGCTACGGCTCAAAATTTGATTTTTCAAAATTCTAACAGTCGATCAAACCGTTCAATGTGATAACCATATGAATATGTACTTGCAAACTAAATTTTATATTTTTTCGAATTTTTTTACTATTTTTTTAGATAGGTAGAATTTTGATGGTCCAGAATTTTCAGAAAACACTGATTTTTCTACCTATCTAAAAAAATAGTAAAAAAATTCGAAAAAATATAAAATTTAGTTTGCAAGTACATATTCATATGGTTATCACATTGAACGGTTGGATCGACCGTTAGAATTTTGAAAAGTCAAATTTTGAGCCGTAGCACGGACCCCATCCGTGCTATGCATAGCACCATAGGCTCACTCATTTTTCTTTGGGATAATTTCATGTATACCCCTCAAAAACTTCGAAATTATGCATTTTTCCCTTCAAAATTTATATACCATATTTACCCTTTTAAATTTTAAACACCCAAATTTGCTCAATTAATTGTCTAATTTATATTGTTATTTTTTGTAAGACAGAAGAACTTGGACGAAATAAACTATATTGCAATTTTATTTTTTCTTTTTACAAGTGTCTCTATTTATAATAAAAAATTTAAAAACTAGCCGTTAGGCCAATTCTCTATTATATAACACTTTTACCTATTCTAGTAATGATGTACAGAACTAGCCGTTATTTTTCTATATTTGAAAATAAATTTGAATAATTTTTCTATATTTCAACAATACTCCGTCATTTTTGTTTCCTAATCATATCTTCCGATAGATCAGAAATGCAAAGACTAGCTTACTGGGTCTTTACAAGTCCAATTGACTAAACTCTTTCTCTTTCAAAATTAATTCTAACCTAATTTTCAGAAAGAATTTTTAAATTTTAAAATCAGCGGTCTATATCTTTAGAAAAAGTCTAGCTTGCATTAATTGTAATGTAATAAGTAATAACGACATCTCTTGCTAAAATTCCGCCTTAGTCCTTACATTTTTAGCTTTTTTTCCGTTGTTTATTTGGTTTTTCTTATATAAGGTCTGGTTTTGGAAATTGGATTTCGTCCAAAGGGCTTTGGACATAATATCATGCAAAGCCGAGCCTTACTATTTAATTTTCTTTAATATTCGTGCCAACATATGAATTTTAATACAGATCGGATGGTTTACAACTAACTTTGAATGAGATTTTGTCCAAAGCCCTTTGGATAAAACTCCACCCTTGATTTTGGGCTTATAGTCAACATCATAAATCCTCTTTCTTTTTTTCGAAAATTTTGAAGAAAAAAGAGAGAGGATATATGAGGCTAGTCAGGGTAGGCAAAATTCATATCAAGGAGTAGGCAAAATCCAGATCCAAGCAAACTATATACGGGATTTCAAGCAACTATATACTTTTCTCTAAATAGAAGAAAATTACCAATAAGATACCTTAAAACAATAGCGTTGATTCGTTGTTATCCTTGTAAATGGACTAGTTTCATTTTATTTAATTTGGCTTATGCAGCAAAGTTTATAGCCTGCGTGAAACTCTGCAATATTCCACTCTTTGGAAGGAAAAAATTAAACTAGCATTTATATACCTTGGGAAAATAGATTACTTTTAGTGCCCATTTTAAGATCCGTAAAAGCCTCCGATATTTTAATATCCCATTTAATTTACAAGTTGAATTAAAACAAAATTGTTCTCACAAACTTCTAATTTTGAAAAGATGAGTTTTTCTATGGTATTATCTTTTTTTGGAAATATAGAAACTAATGAACATCATATTAAATACAGTATTAACAATTATGAATCTTTGAATTTTTTATCAAATTAATATTTCAGATATTTAGATATAAAATCAACGGTTATGATAGATCATGGCACAGATTTTAAAGAGTGGCATACAAAAGAAGTTTATATTTTTATTTATTTTTGGAGGTGGGGGGGGGGGGGGGGGGGGGGGGGGGGGGGGGGGGGGGGGGGGGGGGGGGGGGGGGGGGGGGAGGGGGGGAATTTGGGGTGGAAAAACAAAGAAATTATGATCTTTCCAAAAAATCTGAAGGAGACTTGAATTCAAAAGGAATAATTGCTTACAAGTCAAATGTCAAGTCATGTATGGCACCAAATGAAACAGATTGCTCCATTGAAAAATCATTGGTATGGTGAGGCGGATATTGTTTGCTGATCTGATATTTTTTAATTGATTTAGACAGTTCCTTGTTTATTGAAAATTTGAAATATATTAAAAGTATGGTAGTTTTGAAGGGAAAAAAATCAAAGTATTGAAGATTGGGGACCTCTGAAGAAACTTGCCCAACATATATATAGAACTAGTTTTATCTCGTGCTGCTTTATTTATTTTGTCAACATACAGCCAGACAGATGCAACCTCTATCTTCTTCCCTTTTCCTTCTCTCATGGATTCTTCTATCCCTAGTTGAAAAAAACCTCATGTCTCCCATGGCTCTATGTCTCCCATGGCTCTATGCAAAACCAAAAATGCTATCAATCTTCATGTGGAAATCTGCAAATAAAGTACCCATTCTACCTGAAATCCGATCCATCAGCATGCAATAATACTGGTCCTGAATTTGAGCTAAACTGTGAAGGGAACAGAACTATTCTTCAAATCTTTCAACCAGAGAAGTATGTCATTACTAATATACAACGGTACTTAATCAAAGTCGTGACTGAAAGATTTGTCGAAGGCAGTTGCACTGTTCCAACAGTATCGCCATCTCATTCAATGTTTAAAGGACCCTACTACGCTTTTAGGTGGGGATCATTAGTGAAGTGCAGAGAATCAATTTCGAATCATTCCATGTATATGCCAGTTAGCTGTATGAGTACAAACAACTCGTTTGTTTACCTAGCAGTGGATGCATACCAGGTAAAATTCCTCCAGCGATCGTGTTCCTATCTTGCCATGCTTCCTTTCGGGGGTCCTATGTCAGATAATATTACAGGCACTGCTTTTGAGCTTCTCCAGAAAGGATTTACACTTAAATACAGCCTTGGAGGAACCTTCTCATGGATTGAAAACATTGAATTGTATGCAGAAATTTTTGCAATAGAAATTGGACAGATACTGCTAGGTATGTCATGACTTAAAAATATTCTGTGAAATTTATTTTCATTTTGTGCAACAGAAAGATAGAGATGCAATTTAAAAAAAAATTCTTATTTCACACACCAGCAAAAGGATACGTTGATTACACCAAATTGGAAATGTTTTGGTTGATGCCTAGGATAGCTTAAACAATATCATTTTTTTTTTGTAAATGTTTTGATCTGATTAAGAGTATGGATGATCGATGTTGATTGCAGCAAGGATGCTTATCATCAGAATTTTCCTCATGGCGCCTACTATTTTGGTGTTCCTCGCCTACCTTGTGCTTAAATCAAACACATCCACTGACAATGTAGAGAGATTCCTTCAAAACCTAGAAAGCCTTATGCCAACAAGGTATGCATATACCGACATCATCAGAATCACAGGAAACTTCAGACAAAAACTCGGGCAAGGCGGATTCGGCTGTGTATTTAAAGGCGTGCTTCCTGGAGGTATTCTCGTAGCGGTGAAGGTGCTAGGCAACTCGAGTTGCAACGGAGATGATTTCATCAATGAGGTCTCCTCTCTCGGTAGAATCCATCACTTCAATGTGGTCAGGCTCATTGGGTTTTGTTCTGAAGGATCAAAAAGGGCTCTCATCTATGAGTACATGCTGAATGGATCTCTTGATAAATGCATTTTTACTGCTGGCAGTAATAAAAGTGGCCGCCGCACTTTTACCGTGGCAAAGCTCAATGAAATAGCCTTGGGCATTGCACGTGGTATCGAGTATTTGCACCGAGGCTGCAACATGCAAATTTTGCATTTTGATATCAAACCAAACAACATCTTGCTTGATGTGAATTTCACCCCCAAAATTTCTGATTTTGGTCTGGCAAAGCTGTATCCTAAGGAGCACAGCCTTGTGTCACTAAGTGCTGCAAGAGGAACCATTGGTTACATGGCTCCTGAATTAATATCCAGAAGCTTTGGTTCTATATCACACAAGTCTGATGTTTATAGTTTCGGAATGCTTCTGATGAAAATGGTTAGTGGTCGAAGAAATGCTGATCGCAATATTGATAGGCTGAGCCAGGTATACTATCCGTCGTGGATATATGACAAGCTGATTAAACATCAACAGAATGATATTAGTGAAAATTTAGATCTATCTGAGGTGGAAAAGAAGCTTTGTTTAGTAGCACTATGGTGTATACAAATCAAGTCGTCGGATCGCCCTGATATGAGTAGGGTTATTGAGATGCTCGAATCAGATCTTGATTCACTCAGAATGCCACCGAAGCCGTTTTTTGCATCGGATAGCTCAGCCGATGTAGCTCAGGTTGAAATGGCTCATTCATCTTATCAGTTACCTGTTATCTCAGAGTTCTCGAGTGAGCAATATACCCCCAGTTATCTGTAGTCTTAACATTAATTTTAACTTATGCATAGTTTATGTTATATAACTAAGCCTACATATACTTTTGTAAAAGGAGAATGTCATTATTATTTGGTTATGTGAATTCAATATATTGCCTTCCAATGTTACTTTGTTTGATATTTTGCCTTCCTTGAAACTCATACTTGTAACTTGTGGTGGTTCTCTGGTCAAAGTCTCTGGTCAAAGTCTTCAAAGTTTATAATTATATTATACGAGGTGGGTTCAAATGCATTCACTGTTTGTGTCTCTATTATGCCTTGATTTTTTAAAACTTTAATAATTCAAAATTAGAAACTTAAAAGTCAAAATAAAATCGTTAAATAAAATTTACATCATTTTATCTATGCACATGTAAAAAATTACGACATTTGAACTTTGTTTTGGTTGTTATTAAGAGCTTTTAAAAATTGTACTAATGTGGATAATTTCTACATGTTGATTTTTCTATTTATTGATTCTCATAAAAATAAAATTGAAATGTGATAATTTTTTATGAGCACATAGAAAATATAACATAGATCATATCTAACGGTTTTATTTTGACGTTTATAATTTAAATTTTGAGTTAAGTTTATAAGAATGGAGTCATGGTGGTGGCACAAAAAATGAAGGCATTTGAACCCTCCTCATATTATATTATTGATATTTCTTTTATCCATCCGATTTAAGTTTTTGTTTCTCCTCATTTAAAAGGTATGTATTTGATACGCCTAATATATACAATATAATTCTTAACAAAAAAAATATTAATTGTGCAGTTAATTAATCAGAATTTGTTACCATTTTATATTCTCCAATTTATTGAGACAAAAATATTTATTTTACAAGATACTGATTTCTATTTATAATTAAGTTGTTTTTAACATAGTAATCAAGAGCTCGTATTAAGTAACATGTGGAACAATAATTATTTTTTTAACCTATTAAATTGATCAAATTTAAATCCATATAAGGTTACCGTCACTGATTAAATTGATCAAATTTAAACCACCGATTTAGTGGTTTGTTTTTCTTTATTCTTGGTATTTGTGACTATTCGCCATTTTTGGTATTTTGTGAATTTGGATCTCTTTTGTATTTGGGCATCTATGAGTATTCCCTAAACTTGAGAAATTTCAGACCTTCTGTAAAAAAACAAATCCTCATTATGAAGCCCAAAACCTACATTCGGCCCAGAACTGAAAAATTAACTATTTCCTAACCTCTATATTATCCAATTAATTAATTAGGCCCAGCCCAGCCCACTTCCTTCAATTTATTTTTCACACGATCTTGTCATCTTCTTCTTCTTCTTAAATTTAAATTTATGTATCGTACAAGATTTGTGGCTGTATTATTCGTGAAATATACAGAACTTTCTTTTCTTTCTAAAAGTTTCAACACTTACATATATTATTTGTAGTATTGAAAATAAATTATTTTCCGAATTATAATATAATATTATAGTGGAATCATAAATATTAGAATAGAAGGGAAAGATAACCAACAGCTGTAAATTATTTCTTGAGTTGTAATTTTAGAAGAGGATTTAAGCAGGATTTTTCCTTTTGAGTAGTATTTGGATGAGCGAGCTAATCCTAAATTTTTCTTTGGGTTAATTTCGAACGAGCTACTAATTACGAGTTTTTTTGTTAGTCATAGGAAAAAAAAAAAATTTTGTTGGAATTTAAATTGGTCATTGAAAATTTTGAAAAAAGTCCCAAAATTGTATAAAACAATTGCAAAAGTTTGTAAGTTTCAGAAAAAAAAAATGTTGGAGATTTTATTCTCATGTTTAAGAATATTTTAATTTTAATTATACAGAATCTGAATTATTTATTGGAAAAAAATGACGAAATATAAGTCCAAAATTATTGAAAAAAATGCTGAAATATTATTAAAAATTAGAGGTCAAGTCACGTGAGAATTGTGTGTGTTATAACGTTTACCGATGACGACATATCATTTAAAATTTTCAAATTCCTAGTATCATTAGGAATGAATAATTGGGAGATAACTCACACATTACTAGTTGATGCTTGGCACAAGTTATGTATTTTTTTTTTAAATTTCCATTAAAATCCAGCAAAAAAATTGGAGACAAAGCCCACATGCAGAGTAAGAAAGAAAAATGACATTTCTAAAAAAAATATAGGAGTAAAAAATGAGAGGGATGAGGTGAATAATGGTAAAATAATGTTAATATAAATAGGAATTTGATATAGGATATAGAGTGATAGCTAAATAGTTTTTTTTTTTAAGTATAAATGTGGAGGTCTAGTCTCCCTATTCCATTAAGCTACATAGTTCTTATCCATATTTTTATTTGATAAGCTAAAGATTTTTTTTTTCTCATTTGTATCTTTATTTGATAAGTTACTGAAAATAATTTTATATGTACTTGCCTTATAAAATACGATACTGTTAGAAAAAAAAAAACAATGAGCAATATTGATCTCTTAAATGAATTTTACTATATTCTTTTCATCTGAGAATCACCCTTTATTGTAGTGATTAAGATAATATTTTTAGAATGAAAGGTGGTAAGTTCGTAATCGAAATTATTATTTTTATAAATATTTAAAATTGAAATTATTAATACTTTTTTTCGAAAAATATTATCCCCTCCACCTTAACAACAATCATGATTTATCTTGTAGAATTTTTTTTCTTAATTGGGTATCCCCTGAAATAACTCAAATTCTGAGTTTAGATTTGAAATCCGGACCAATTTGATCCGAAGTGAAATATATTGTAGTATTTAACAAAATAGATAGGATGGTTTAGATTAAAACTAAAAAATTGGAAAATAAATTTGTTGTTACTTCTTGTGAATAAGAGAAACATGTTATTCTGACCTCAACCAGTCAAATGAAAATCACTCGTGAATCTCAATAAAATAAGTTTTTTATGCACG
>JAJGRW010001274.1:592126-630793 GCA_025461045.1 Carex parvula
AGGTGAATACACGTTGGCATATAATAAAGGTGGTTGAATTGTGTTTGCTGAGGTGGATCAAATGGAGATGCGTTTGGAATAGTAAAATTTGGACTGCTGGGATAATCGAAAATCAGAATTACAAGTTGTAGAACAAGAATTAGAAAGAATTTTGTAGGGGGGCTAACCATTGTTGCGGCCGAGTTGGAGATTGGAGATGGGTGGTGTAAGTTGTAAATTGCAAACTAAATAAGGCCCTGCTTTTTATGCAGTAATAAAAGAGTAAAATAGATTGTGTGAATGAGTCAATGAGATGGAGAGGCGGAGCAGGGTATAAGAACATTTGACAATTTTGTCCTTCCTCTTTCGGGCACAGCTGGGCAAGTGGGCTGAAGACCGATTCGGAGTTTCGGACTGTTTAATTTAAATTTGTATGAATTTTAAAGCAGCTTCTTATAATGTAAATAGGTTTTTAAAAAAAAAAAAGTTTGTCTGAGATTATTTGTACGAAAATTATTTTATTTCCTACAGTAGTAACAGTACCGCATAGATGCTCACTTGAGTTAGAATCAGAGATGTTTCATGCTTGTTGGGTTGGAGAGTTGCTTGGGTCCGATACGCTTCGGGACCGTCCGATCCACTTTAAGATTCGTGAAAAAAATTGAAATGAATTATTGAAAAAAATGAAAAAATAGAAGTCCAAAATTATTGAAAAAAATGCTGAAAAATTATTAAAAATTAGAGGTCAAGTCACGTGAGAATTGTGTGTGCTATAACATTACCGATGATGACATATCATTTAAAAATTTCTAATTCCTAGTATTGTTAGAAATGAATAATTGAGAGATAACTCACACATACTACATTACTAGTTGATGCTTGGCACAAGTTATGTATTTTTTTTTTTAAATTCCATTAAAATCCAGCAAAATAATTGGAGACAAAGCCCACATGCATAGTTAGAAAGAAAAATGACATTTCTAAAAAAATATAGGAGTAAAAAATGAGAGGGATGAGTGAATAACGGTAAAATAACGTTAATGTAAATTGGATTATGATAAATAGCTCACTACAATAATGGGACAGTATGTGTGAGGGTAAAAAGTGATTAAGCTAATATTTTTTTTCATGTGAGAATCAACTTTTATTCTAGTGATTAAGATAATATTTTTAGAATGAAAGGTGGTAAGTTCGTAATCCAAATTATTATTTTTATAAATATTTAAAATTGAAAGTATTAATCTCTTTTTTTCGAAATATATTATCCTCTCCACCTTAACAACAATCATGATTTAACTTGTAGAATTTTTTTTCTTAATTGAGTATCCCCTAAAATAACTCAAATTCTGAGTTTAGATTTGAAATCCGGACCAATTTGATTCGAAGTGAATATATCGTATTATTTTAACAAAATAGATAGGATGGTTTAGATTTTAACTAAAAAATTGGGAAATAAATATGTTGTTATTTCTTGTGAATAACAGAAACATGTTATTCTGATCTTAACTATTTAAATTTTTTCATTTCTGAATCTCAACAAAATAAGTTTTTCATGCACGAATTTCAAAATAAGTTTCTGATCTTGGTACAGGGGCTGTGGAGCTCATGTCAAAATTCAGCCCGATCCGACGGACGGATCAAAAGTTATGCCCTTTTTTGTGAAGCATGCGCAGGACTTGATTAATATAACTTTGGATATTAATAAACTTTGGATATTAATATTCAACATAATTAATAATTTGTATTAAACTTTGGATATTAATAAAAATGTCGGCATTTTAATTATATAGTTTCATAATTTATTTATATCTCGAAATTTGTAGTTTACATTTTAAATTGATAATATATTTTCTAAACGTTCATTTTAAATTGATAATATATTTTCTAAACGTTCATTTATTTTTAATAGGTTAAATAAAATATAAATCAAAAATATCTTAAATCAATTACTTTAAAACAATAAACATTTTAAATTGATAATATATTTTGTAAACGTTCAATTTAAATTGATAATATAAATCTAAATCTAAATTAAATAAAAATTCAAATCTAAATTTATATGCAAATTAAATTAAATCTAAATTGAATATAAATATAAATATAAATTTAAATTTAAATTGAATCCAAATCTAATTTAAATCTAAATTAAATTAAATAAAATGAAACTTCTCTGTAGCCAAAACTACTCAGTGCGCAATATTAACAGAGCAATATTCATGCTGCGCAATATTCACAGAGCAGGTTTAGCTTCATGCAGCGCAATATTCACATGCATTGATGTACTCAGTGCGCTGCCTGTAGCCAAAACTGCTCTGTTAACAGTAGCCAGTGGGGGGAAAAAAATTCAAAATTTCTGGTTTCGGCGGGCAGCAGGCAGCAGGCACAGGTACGGGCACGGGTACGCGGGTGCGGGTACACCCGTGGCGGGTGCGGGCAGACGGGCAGCGGGCACGGGTACGGCGGGTACGGATACACCCGGGTTTGTTTCCAAAAACAACCACCCTGCCCGTTTCAGACCCGTACCCGTTTACCCGCCAATACCCGGGCACGGGTACGGGTACCCCGGGCACCGGGCACGAGCGGACCGGGTTCGGACAACCCCTAACGGGCACTGTCAAACCACTAGATCACACGTGACGTAACTTACATATCATACAACATAATTGTCATCCATCATCTTAAATCACATCATCAATTTTTCTAACATTATCAGTAAGTCAAAGTATTTTTCTTTTGTACGGAAGAAATGATGCCAAGGGTAATTTGGGGATTTTATTATAAATATAGCTGCCGCGAATCCGCGCAATTGGCGAGGCATGTGACGTGGTTTCGTGTTTCGAAATTTATGGGGTCAATGACAATCCTTTTGCACAAACGGTTCTATTTGCAAATTTTGTGATATATAATTTATTAATTTATTAAGCCCATCCACACGTGAGAAATGTGGAGTCAGGGATTTCATTGATAGTTTGTGAAAATTTTCTTATATTTATCATCCGTAGAGCAGAGTAAGCCCGATGGTGGGTTTAATGGAAGTCAAAACCGTCTAATTCGTTTTAAAATTCATGCTCACGAAAATTAAAGTGGACACGTATAAATATTGAAACGGAGTGTACATATATTAAAGTATACCTGATGACTTTGAACCTTATTAAACTTAAAGTAGGTCTAATGGACATCAGACCTACTCCGCATTCACATTCTTATTTTTATATTTAAAGTCTAAATAGTGAATTCAAACATAATTTTTATATTAAATGTGTTTGAATTATTTTGAAAAAATAGCAATTTTGTATCTATTTATAAATTAGTAGAAGTTTTTCAAAAAAATGTAATATTTTGTTTCCAAGCATATATTAATTTGAATATCATGTTGAGCTGTTCAGACCGACTGTTTAAACTTTGAAAATAAAAATAAGAATACGAGACACAAATGAAACATAAGAAATGTGAAAATAAAAATAAAAATGTAAGACACGGTTGAGACATTTAAACCCCGCTCTTGTCCAAAATAGATAAAACAACTCAAAACTGTATTTTGATTTTATAAAGAACTTTTTTTTTCAAAGTAAGACAATTTCTATAAAAGTATCTTCATTCTCCAAATTTTTTAACACAACTATTTTATGAGCGACAATGATTTTTTTTTTTAATGAAATATCCTTTGATCTTAAGTTTCTCATCATTCACATGATCAATGGGACGAAGATAAAATTAATAGAAAAAAGAATTTGTAAGTTTAATCTAAAATATGTTAGATTGGATTTCAAACAATGAACTATATATATGATCATGAGAACTAGTTTAAAATTTGTATAGTCATTTTTCCAAGCGATTAAAGGTAGAGAAATAATTTTGATGCTTTTTTTAATATCTTATTTTATGTATGACAAACTAATTAATTTACAAATTCAAAACATACACACATATCTCATATACAGATATACTAGATCGTTCAATAAAATACATACATTTTGAAAGGAAAAATCTCCACATTTAAGCTTATCTCACTTTCCTGTTTTGCTTGTGGAGTTTAATTCAAAACTGTTAGATATTAAATCAAAACATAAATAAAAATCCAGATAAAAGATCCATACCGACATTTTTATTAATATCCAAAGTTTAATACAAATTATTAATTATACCCGGAGTTCAAAATTTTCGCTAAAAATACCCAACCCGGCCAGAAAATGGCCGGTTTACGCCCCCCCCTAAACCGGCCATTTTCTGGCCGGTTTACTCTTTTTTTTTTTACCCGCAAAAACCCCTATATATACCCCTTTTTCTCTCTCTCCTCTCACAATTCTCTCATCTCTCAACCGAATTCTCTCTTCTTTGAGGTAAATTTTTTTTTATCTAATTTAATTTTTAATTTATTTATTTTAGGGTTTAGGATTTAGGGTTTAGGTGTTAGAATTTAGAGTATATTGTTGTAATTTAGTGTAAATAGCTAGATTGACCAATATTTAGTGTATTTTGGTCCTTTTTACCAGAATTAGGCTGATTTAGCGTAATTTTACTGAAATTAGCACGGTTGACCAATATTTAGTGTATTTTGGTCATTTTTACCATAATTATGCTAATTAAGCTTAATTTTACCGTAATTAGCACAGTTGACCAATGTTTATGGTATTTTGGCATTTTTACCATAATTAGACTAATTAAGCTTAATTTAGTGTAATTAGCACAGTTGACCAATATTTAGGGTATTTTGGTTTTTTTTACCATAATTATGCTAATTAAGCTTAATTTTACCGAAATTAGCACAGTTGACCAATGTTTATGGTATTTTGGCATTTTTACCATAATTAGACTAATTAAGCGTAATTTAGTGTAATTAGCACGGTTGACCAATATTTAGGGTATTTTGGTTGTTTTTACCATAATTAGGCTAATTAAGCGTAATTTTACCGAAATTAGGACAATTGACCAATATTTAGGGTATTTTGGCCCTTTTTACCATAATTAGACTAATTAAGCGTAATTTAGTGTAATTAGCACGGTTGACCAATATTTAGGGTATTTTGGTTTTTTTTACCATAATTAGGCTAATTAAGCGTAATTTTACCGAAATTAGCACAATTGACTAATATTTAGGGTATTTTGGCCCTTTTTACCATAATTATGCTAATTAAGCGTAATTTTGTGTAATTAGCACAGATGATCAATATTTAGTGTATTTTGGTTACTTTGGCCATAATTAGGCTGATTAAGCGTAATTTGATCGAAATTAGCGCAGATGACTAATATTTAGGGTATTTTGGCATTTTTAACCATAATTAGGCTAATTAAGCGTAATTTAGTGTAATTAGCACAGTTAACCAATATTTAGGGTATTGTGGCCCTTTGTACCATAATTAGGCTAATGAAGCGTCATTTGACCGAAATTAGCACGGTTGACCAATATTTAGGTTATTTTGGCCTTTTTTACCATAATTAGGCTAATTAAGCGTAATTTTACCGAAATTAGGTTATTTTAAACATCAGGATGTCTAGAGCACGGCCAGTAGTGGACGAGCCGATCAGTACTAGCAGCACGGAGCACATCAGTCCTCTCCTGTGGATTCCCCACAGCGAGCACCGAGTCTCACTAGCTTCTCGGGAGGTACGTTCATTTTCTTAAATTTTCTTTAAATTTTGTTGGGTTTAAATTTTATTATGTTATCACCATGCGGAATACATTTTTCAACGCAGGACATGGGTCTGTTAGATGTGAAGTTGCGGTGTCCTCACATGCAGTATTACGATATGATGGCCCTGTACCTCATTAGCCTGGGTCTCTACCAGGTTGTGGACATCGTGCGGACAGAGAAAAACATCATCAATACTTCTCTCATTGCTGGACTGGTGGAGCGATGGCGTCCCGAGACGCATACGTTTCACATGCCATTCGGAGAGATGACGGTGACTCTCCAGGATGTGAGTGCTCTTTGGGGTTTGCCTATCTGTGGCACACCCGTCTGTGGCGTCTCTGACAGCACCAGATTCAGAGGTGATGTCGATGAGTTGTTGGCAGCTGATCCGGACTATCTCATTGGGGACCATGGGAGGTCCAAATTTCATTTGCGGATGACGAGGTTGCGACAGCACTTCAGCACAGGTCTCTCGGCAGATTCCACCGCGGAGGAGATTCAGAGGTAAATTTTATAACTTGTTTCTATTAATCAATTTATAATACGAGGATTATATTAGAATTTTTATATGTTTTGTATTGCAGATATACACGGGGCTACGTGATGGACCTTTTTGGTTCTGTCATGTTTCCTGATTCCAGCGGTGACCATATGCCGATGATGTATCTACCGCTGCTGCGAGACCTTGAGCAGCCGGAGCGGTACAACTAGGGTGGAACCGTCCTGGCGTATCTCTATTCTCACCTTTGCCGTAGTAGTGAGGTAAGTCACCAACTCTTAATTTAGCGTAAATTATTTAATCAATCATTCCATCAAAATACACTGACGTCTAATGTTCTTGAAAATGCAGCCGAGTGTGAAGAAGATGTACGGGCCGGTGCTCCTGCTTCAGCACTGGTCGTGGTCACGGCTACCGGTGGGCCGTCCTATCCCCAATGCGGCGCCGCAATGGGGCGAGCCGGATATATGGAGATGCCCGGCATACGGCAAGAAGTGGCATGGTGGCCACAACTACCAGAATCGGACCCACAGTGCTACCGTTGGGATCAGGCCAGTCCGGTCAGAGATCCAGAGTCTGCCATCCGTTCTAGTTGAGTGGACGCCCTACGAGCAGTTCTACTTGGAGCACCTCTTGCCGGTCACGGTGATTGACCAGCAGGAGCAGGAGATGTGGTTCTACCGAGGTCCACTCATACACTTCTGGACAGTGGAGCACCACTACCCAGATCGGGTGCTCCGCCAGTTTGATCGACCGGCATTTATTCCCGCAGACCCATCTTTGCCGATGCACACGCACAGACACCTGCACAGGTAAGTCGTAGTCTATTGTCAAATTTCTCATATTACTTGATGGCTTTGTATTGCAACTAACGTCTTCCTTACAGGATGAACCACCGAGGGCGGGTGGATAAGGACTGGTGCACTCATTTTGATGCATACTGCGGGACAGCCCAGGATCCTCAGTATCTGGACTTCTATCACGAGCCAGATCCGATTCGGCAGACCCAGGGAGATCCCCAGTTGAGGTACGATGCTTGGTACGTGCAGATCTGCATGGCCAGTGTCTATCTGTGGGGCGATTACGGTGCCCATCTCCGTGACATGATCCAGACTGATGATGGTTACCATCCTAACGGCCGTTCATTCGCTCGTGGCGTAAGTCACCTAAAACTACATAGTTTTTCTCTAACTTAATAGTTCATCAATGTTTGACCTGACATGCCAATTTTGTTTTAGCTTTTGGCGGGGATCAAGGAGTGCGCTCATGGGATCTCCACGATGGGCAAGAAGAACTGGCGATATCTTGGGTACCGCATCCTCAAGAAAAATGCAAATGCGGTTGAGGATGCCGGGCACGGTGGGAAGATCATCACGATGCTGCGAGACGCCGGAGAGAACATCAACTGGCGTGAGATAGATCCGACCGAGCCTGACCCGGAGCCGATTATTGGACAGGAGTTCCCACCTTCTCCCGATTCGCATCCAGAGTGGGACTACCATGATTGGGTATTGTCCGGCGTTGGGTGGCAAGCATGGTACGACGAGCATGGACGTCCGGTGCAGCCTTATGTATGTCATACTTCAGTATCTGTCAGGTTTTAATAAATTTCTTCATTCAGATCAAATTTAATAATTTATGTGTATGATTGCAGGGTCCGGCAGAGATGCCGCCACAGCCACCACCTGCGGAGACCGATACTTCTTATATGGAGTCCCTCTCGTACAGTCTCCAGGACTACGGCTTATTCGATGATGAGTTCAGCTCGGCACCGAGGGTACCCCGATATGGCACAGAGATGCCGCATGATGGAGAGGCGAGTGGTAGCAGGTCTCATACTCAGCCTGCCTTTGGGACTGAGTTCGCTGCATCTACCTTTGGTACACCTCCGCCAGTACCGACAGTCCCTACGGGTGATGCCATATGGGGATACCGCCGATCAGATACTCAGGTCTGCCGATGACACCGAGAGAGAGAGAGCCTGGCCGCGCTGGCGCCGGGCGAACGCCGGAGTACCGCCTCAGCGATATTCCCTATCTCCGTTTCAGTTGTATTTTTAGTAGTTTTGTACTATTTATATTTGATATGCTATTTATGTTTGGTATATTTGGATTATCCTATATTTCGGTTCTTGTGTATGTGTGCTTTTATGGTACTATTTTTATATTTTACAGATAAAAAAAATTATCATGATAATGCTAAACAGAAAATATTACAAAATTAAAATAGAATGACGTAAGTCGTAAGTCGATTACAAAATTAAAAAATTATCATTTTACTTTTGAAACGTATCATGTTATAAATTATTTTGAAAAAAAATTCGATTATAAATCGTAAGTCGTAAATTATAGAATGACGTATATCATGTAGTTATAAGAGTATATGTGCTATATTATTTTATGGCGACATTTTTCTGTGGACTAATACCCGACATTTTTATTAATATCTAGAAGTTCAATAATGCTGGTTAAAAAAAAAAAAAAAAAAAAAAAAAAAAAAGAAAAAAAAAAGAGTAAACCGGCCAGAAAATGGCCGGTTTAGTGGGGGGCGTAAACCGGCCATTTTCTGGCCGGTTTGGGTATTTTTAGCGAAAATTTTGAACTCCGGATATAATTAATAATTTGTATTAAACTTTGGATATTAATAAAAATGTCGGAGATCCATATGCTTAAAATTGTTGGGATAAATTTTCAAAAATTCAGATTTAAATAAATTCATAAATAAAATAAAATAAATCAAGTTGAAACAATATTATCTGGTTGTGTACGAGACATGATCCTTAACCGTATTTTGTCTCTATCGTGCAAAACTTAGAATCGTAATCAAGATAATTCAGAAATGTCACTATTAATTAGGATACGATCATAGAAGCAACTGATGATAACTTCATAATATTCGGCAAGAATCAAAATTGAATAAGATGGAGACAAAATGTTAATTGGAGAATAAATCAGAGGAGTTCATTACTTTAATTTAGAGATACTAATCAGAGAAAGGAATTCGGAGAGAATGTATTGGTCTTAGGGGTCCCTTAATAAGGAGAGGAGAGAGAGTAATTAATTACTTAGAGAATGAATATTAAAGAGAGGTTAATTTCTATTCAATTATGTTGGTTACCAAACAAATATCGGAAATGAATTAGAGGTCTCCAATTGGCGCCTCTTTAATTATGTCTCTTATCAAAGAAATATCAGAATTCAGAAATGATTTAGTGGTTTGCCCAATTGGAGCATCTTTAATTAGATATCATATTTTCAAATTAACCTCTCAAATTAACAAATTATTACAAGTCCGCGCACTGTAATATTATCAAAGAAATATCAGAATTCAGAAATGATTTAGTGGTATGCCCAAGCGGTGCGCCTCCCCAGTCCGCGCACCTGGCGGTGCGCTTTCTCAGTCCGCACACTAGTTCAATTTGATGAGCATACTGAATCCGCGTGGGTGGTATGAATGTAAAAAAACGAGTTAGATAGTGTTGATGTAATATTGATTTTCTGGATGCTAACTAAAAAAATTTCGGTGCATTTAACTATGCAATGCAGAATATTCCTTTTGCAAAAGAATGGGCTGCTGGTAGCCTGGTATAGCTTTGAGGATTAGGAGAGGCGAGCTTTGTTGGGCCAAGTGAACTACCCCTTTTTTATTGTTTTGAATTTATTTCTTTTTCAAAGTGGGCTTGGCCCAGCTGAATTTCATGAACCAGCAACAAGGAACCATATAAACTATTTTCAGTATGTTGGATTATGCAACTCAAAGCACATGCGTAACTGTATTATTAGCTACAAGCTGTAGAGTCTGATTGGTGATGAGTTGTGGTGACAATGAGGAGCTGATTAAGAGTTCCCTTTTTCTTTCTTGATGTGCTACTGTCATGTGAGACACAAACAGTTATGGCTGGATATTGTTTTCTTTTCTTTTCTTTATTCTGTTTTCTTTTTCTGAATCTTGGGCCATCGCTAATTACATTCTCGACCTTTGGGGGTTTAACGATATTTACGAGACATTAATTTAGTGTTTTTGTTCAGTGCATGTTTCATTCCGTAAACTATTTAGTTGCCGATAAACAATCCGTTTTCTGATAGAGTAGAAGTGAATAAGATTGTTGGACTTTAAAATTAATTAAACATACAAAAATAAACAGAGATTAGTTGGGATCTCAATTATTATAGTTTAGTACTTGAACATATATATTGGATATTAAAAGATCATCGACGGAAAATACCAACATACTATTCATTTTTAAAAAGAAAACAAAAGATATAAAACAACATAATCCCGCACTTAAATTAAAACTATAGTGATTCCAATCACACGAGAGACTGAATCTTTCTTACGAGTCAATAAAAACCCAAAGAGCCTTTCTCCTCCTCTCAAAACAATACATGCATTGAACTAAATTCAACATTAAAATAAACTCTTGCGTAAATAAATTATTTGCACGAATCTTAAAAGCAGATCAAACAACTCTGATCAAAGCATCAGACCAAATTTGATATGATATCCATCGGACATCTCCTAATTACAATCACGTAGGATGCTGGACAACCTCTTGATTTTGAACAATATCATCATGATTATTATTGTCACAATCAAGAAGCACCTTCAAAGTTATGCGAAGAAAAACATGGGATATATTGAAATTGGCACTCATATCAGCACATATTCTCTTTCTCGAATCCAAATCAGTTGCGCTTTGTTCGATCACTTTCTGAAATGCTTCCTTAGAGTTACTGAGGAGGTGAATACACGTTGGCATATAATAAAGGTGGTTGAATTGTGTTTGCTGAGGTGGATCAAATGGAGATGCGTTTGGAATAGTAAAATTTGGACTGCTGGGATAATCTAAAATCAGAATTACAAGTTGTAGAATAAGAATTAGGATGAAATTTGTACGGGGGCTAACCATTGTTGCGGGCGAGTTGGAGATTGGAGGTGGTGTTGTAAGTTGTAAATTGCACACAAAACAAATAACTGGGCACTTCCTTCCTCCAATATGAGTGGAATTTACTGAACAGTAGAGGGGAGCGTATAGAGAAGGGGACTCACCTGTCGTTGTGACCTGAAACCCTGCGCGAGGTGCTTCTTATGCACTAATAAAAGAGTAAAATATTTGAGTTGGTAATCCCAAATATCTCCAGACCCGTGGATTTTTTTTAAAAACCATAAATAAAATAATTAAATTTACCAAAACGACATGATTATCCGAAGATTTACAAAAACCATCAATACCGAGATGCCAATTCGGTCCGAACGAATTTTTTTTCTCCGGACCGAATTGGCATTTCGGTCTGGCTGTTTTTTCGCTGTTTTCACGGGTTGCGGCACAGAAAATCACAGAAAATAAAAAAAAAGGCCAGACCGAACTGGCAATTCGGTCCAGAGGTTTTTTTTAGCCTGGACCGAATTGCCATTTCGGTCCAGGTATTTTTTTTTTTTTTTTTTTAGACGAGCAAAATAAAGAAATCAAAATTTGAATTATTTTTAAATTTATTTGATAGATTACTTATTTTGACATATTTGAGTTACAACAATTATTTTTTTCATTTTCAAAGTCCAAATCGTCGATCCAAACCGTTCAACAAGATCTCCACAATAAAATGTGCTTGCAGATCAAATTTTACATTTTTTTGAATTTTTTTTACTATTTATTAACTATTTTACAAAAAATAGTCATATTCAGACCATTAAATTTTGTACTCATCTTAATAAATAGTAAAAAATTCAAAAAAATGTAAAATTTGATCTGCAATCACATTTTATTTAGATAATCATGTTGAACGGTTTGGATCGACGATTTGGACTTTGAAAATGAAAAAAATGATTGTTGTAACTTTGTTGTAACTCAAATTTGTTGTAACTTGATCCCCCCTCATACTAAAATATGCTAAATTACTTGAAATTATGTTGAATTACACTATAATAGTTAAATTACACGAAATTACATTACATTACGCTAAAATACGATAAATTACGCTAAATTACATATAAATAGGGACGATATCTTCACTAAAAAGGCGAAAAACGACAGCGAAACTTCAAACAGTCATAAAATAACGCTCGAGTGTCCGATTTCAGCAAATGACCACTTTTCGGAAAGCTTGCGAAAATCCGCATGCGTCTGTGCCGACTATGCCGAATTCTGAAATTCAGAATCACCAAAAAACAAAGGGAATAGCCTTAAAACTTGAGTTGAAGTTTCTAATTAAGATTTTTATTTTTATTATTCAATCCAAGTAGCTCAGTAAATTAGTTACATAATGAACTTGCAGATTACCAATTTTTACTATTTTTTATGATTCATGAAAGATGACACATAATCGGTCTACTTTTACATAATTTACCGTATTTCAACATAATTAACGAAGTTATTGTAATTTAGTGTAATTCAATATAATTTATTGTAATATAGTGTAATTCAACGTAATTCAACATAATTTATTGTAATATAGTGTAATTCAACTTAATTTCAAGTAATTTAGTATGTTTTAGTATAAATATGCTAATTATAAATCAAAAGAAGTAATCTAACAAAAATTTTAAATTTTCAGTATTAGATTTCTTTATTTTGTTCTTCTTAGTATTTCTATTAAAAAAAAAAAAAATGGACCGAATTGCCAATTCGGTCCGGAGAAAAAAAAAATCCTTCGGACCGAATTGGCAATTCGGTCCAGGCCTGTTCGGTCCACGATCGGCCACAAGCTGTAATATTGATTTGTTGTGAAAAAGAGGGGGACCGAAATGCCAATTCGGTCCGGAAAAAAAAATTCGTTCAGACCGAATTGGCATCTCGGTATTGATGGTTTTTGTAAATCTTCGGGTAATCATGTCGTTTTGGTAAATTTAATTATTTTATTTATAGTTTTTAAAAAAAATCCGAAGACCTTTGAATAAACGCGGTCAGAAAACAATTCTGATTTCAATAAAAAAAAAAAAAAAAAACAATTCTGATGCAAAGTATGTCATAGAAGATCTGATTCTTTATAACGAATTTATGAAGCAAAGTATGTCATAGATCATTGACGCACAGTAGTAACACATAGCTTCTATTATTCACCTGCTCCGCCCAGGTGTTGGTTGCGGCCACATATACTTATGATTGTGATTGAGAGGGAATGGGTTGGGATATACGCGGCGGAACAAGCAGCTGGTTTTACATAACGATCATTTGTGAAGCAAAGTATGTCATGGATCATTGACGCATAGTAGTAACGCATAGCTTCTATTATTCACGTACTCCGCCCAGGTGTTGGCTGCCACAGATTGGTTCTGTTCACTTTAAACTAACCATTTCGTCAGCCCAGTTTTGTGATTTTTAATTCTACATACATGTGGTAATCACATTTCATCACCAAAGAAAACTACAAGTATTCTTTTCATTACTGTAAAAGATTCCCTTCACTTTACGGTTTGAGATTAACTCTCAACCGCTTTGAGATTCGGGCTAGCGTAGGGGCAGCATTATTGGGCTTTGAGATCGTGCCAAGTTAAAAAGAACGGTCCAGATCTAGTAATTGTAAAAGATTCCCTATTACGGTATCGGGGAGGATGTGAATTCAAAGGAAATTGCATTCGAGCTCGGCCTACAGGCGAATTCCGGTATTCATGTGATATCACCTAAGGTTTTTGTTGAAATTCGTGCATGAAAAACTTATTTTGTTGAGATTCACGAATGAAAAAATTTGAATGGTTAAGATCAGAGTAACATGTTTCTGTTATTCCCAAGAAGTAACAACAGATTTATTTCCCAATTTTTTTTATGGATATCGGACCTACTCCGCATTCACATTCTTATTTTTATTTTTAAAGTCTAAATAGTGAATTCAAACATAATTTTTATATTAAATGTGTTTGAATTATTTTGAAAAAATAGCAATTTCGTATCTATTTATAAATTAGCAGAAGTTTTTCAAAAAAATATAATATTTTGTTTCCAAGTATATATTAATATGAATATCATGTTAAGCTATTCAGACCGACTGTTTAAACTTTGAAAATAAAAATAAGAATACGAGACACAAATGAAACATAAGAGATGTGAAAATAAAAATAAAAATGTAAGGCACGATTGAGACATTTAAACCCTGCTCTTGTTCAAAATAGATAAAACACTCAAAACAACTCATGTGAGACAGAAACAGTTATGGCTGGATATTGTTTTCTTTTCTTTTCTGAATCTTGGGCCATCCCTAATTACATTCTCGACCTTTGGGTGTTTAACAATATTTACGAGACATTAATTTAGTGTTTTTGTTCAATGCATGTTTCATTCCGTAAACTATTTATTTGCCGATCCAAAACCCGTTTTCTGATAGAGTAGAAGTGGATAAGATTGTGGGACTTTAAAATTAATTGAACATACAAATATAAACTGAGATTAGTTGGATCTCAATTATTATAGTTTAGTAATTGAACATATATATTGGATATTAAAAGATCATCGACAGAAAATACCAACATACTATTCCTTTTTAAAAAGAAAAACAAAAGATAAAAATCAACATGATATCGAACTTAAATTAAAACTAGAGGGATTTCAATCACACGAGAGACTGAATCTTTCTTACGGATTAATAAAAACCCAAAGAGCCTCCTCCTTTCAAAACAATACATGCATTGAACCAAATTCAACATTAAAATAAACTCTTACAAAAATAAATCATTTGCACGAATCTTAAAAGCAGATAAAACAACTCTAATAAAAAATCAGACCAAATTTGATCTAATATCCATCGGACATGTCGTGATTACAATCACATAGGATGTTGGACAACCTTTTGATTTTGAACAATATCATCATGATTATTATTGTCACAATCAAGAAGCACCTCCAAAGCTATGCGAAGAAAAACATGGGATATATTGAAATTGGCACACATATCAGCACATATTTTCTTTCTCGAATCCAAATTAGTTGCGCTTTGTTCGATCACTTGCTGAAATGTTTCCTTACATATGAATTTCTGATCTTGTGGTCCTTGTACGGGAACCAGCAAACGGGACTAATACTCTAAGTCGTCAGATGCGGAAAGACGGTCCGGGCCAACTCCAAATCCAAATCCAAATCCACATCATCATGAGGCAGACTGGTTTGCTTGGTCCCGCTTGATGACGCCAGACTACAATTTGGTGCATTTCTAGTCAATTTTGGTCTTAAGTACCTCAAATAGGGTACTAATAATTTACTAACTTTTTGGCCATCGGTAAAAAAAAACGATTCAATTTTTGGTTAATCCAAACAACACAGGGTAAATTTAGTGCATTTCTAGTCAAAGTTGGTCTAATTTGGTAATTTTCTAAAATAATTTGGCCTAAAATACAACATAATATAGCTAATTTAAATTATTGTCAATTTTGGACACCATTCTAATTATTTAATACAATTTTACTCTATTTGGACCTATTTTGGATACCATTCTAATTATTTAATACAATTCTACTCTATTTGGACCTATTTTGGACCATTCTAATTATTTAATATAATTTTACTCTATTTTGATCTATTTTGGACACATATACCCAACTACCTAATTTATAAACAACAAAAAAAAACTAAAAGTAAATAAAAAAAAATTACCGCTTTATTGTAGCTGGTGCGCGAAGTCCCGTTTTAGCACCCTTCCGCAACGATAAGGTTTTATACCGACAAGAGGTCGGTTCACCAACCCAGTCCGCTCATCTAGATGTGCCTACCCAGTTCGTGCACCCAGTGCGCGCACCCGCCAATTTGGTGCGCAAACCCAGTTGGCGTGAGTGGTATGATTGAAAAAAAATCTTGAAATAGTATTCATTTAATTTGATTTTTTTAGTGTCAACTAAAAAGTGGCTAGAGGTTTGCTGACGCTAGATCTTGACCTCAGCAGAGACCAGAAAGGGATTTGCTTTATGACATCATAAGAGCATCTACAATGGTAATTGTTTTTAAATTGCTAATCTGATGTGTCAATTGCTAATATAATTGTTGGGTTGTAGGCCAATTGCTAAAAAAGCAAATTTGTTTATAAAGCAAACGATTTCTTTTAGACATGCTAATACTCTCTCTCTTTTCTATTGGCTCTGACTCCTTTTTTCTCTCTCCTATTGGCTCTGACCCAATTTCTGGAATGGAGGGGTTAAGAAATTAAAAGAAACTTAATTTTTAAATAGTGCTTTACAGCTGTTTTAATTTTTTATGGATTGCTGGGTTGGAGATGCTCTAAGCGTGAAGTCTGCCGTGGCCGTGGATGATGAATCCAAAATTCCAACTCTGATTCTTTATAACGAATTTATGAAACAAAGTATGTCATAGATCATTGACGCACAGTAGTAACGCATAGCTTCTATTATTTACGTGCTCCGCCCAGGTGTTGGCCGCGGGCTTGCGGCCACATATAACATATAAGATTGAACTAATAATTCAATAACGAAGGTGGAAGTTGATTTACATAACCATTTGGTCAACCCAGCAGTTTCTGTATGTGTCTAAAAGAGTTTAGTGATTATTAATTCTACATAATCACATCATTTCAAAAAAAAATTTACATAATCACATTTCATCACCAAAGGAAACTGCCTTGGAGCTCGGCCTACAGGCAAATTCCGGTATTCATATGATATGATATCACCTAAGGTGGAGGGGATACTATTTTTCGAAAAAAAGATTAATAATTTTAATTTTAAATATTTATAAAAATAATAATTTTAATTACGAACTTACCACCTTTCATTCTAAAAATATTATCTTAATCACTACAATAAAGGTTGATTCTCAGATGAAAAAATATTGTAAAATTTAATTTAAGAGATCAATATTGCTCGTTGTTTATTTTTTCTAACAATATCGTATTTTATAAGGCAAGTACATATAAAATTATTTTCAGTAACTTATCAAATAAAGATACAAATGAGAAAAAAAAAATCTTTAGCTTATCAAATAAAATATGGATAAGAACTATGTAGTTTAATGGAACAGAGAAGCTAGACCTCCACATTTATACTTCACAAAAAAAAAAAAAAACTATGTAGCTATCACCCTATATCCTATTTATCAAATTCCAATTTATATTAACATTATTTTACCATTATTCACCTCATCCCTCTCATTTTTTACTCCTATATTTTTTTAGAAATGTCATTTTTCTTTCTTACTCTGCATGTGGGCTTTGTCTCCAAATTTTTTTGCTGGATTTTAATGGAAATTTAAAAAAAAAATACACAACTTGAGCCAAGCATGAATTAGTAATGTAGTATGTGTGAGTTATCTCTCAAGTATTCATTCCTAATGATACTAGAAATTTGAAAATTTTAAATGATATGTCGTCATCAGTAACGTTATAACACACACAATTCTCACGTGACTCGATAATAATTTTCCAGCATTTTTTTCAATAATTTTGGACTTCTATTTTTAAATTTTTTTTCCAATAAATAATTCAGAATCTGTATAAGAAAATTAAAATATTCTTAAACATGAGAATAAAATCTCCAACAATTTTTTCTGCATTTTACAAACTTTTGCAATTGTTTTATACAATTTTGGGAATTTTTTTAAAATTTTCAATGACCAATTTAAATTCGAACAAAAAAAATATTTTTTTTCCTATGACTAACAAAAAAAACTCGTAATTAGTAGCTCGTCCGAAATTAACCCAAAGAAAAATTTAGAATTAGTTCGCTCATCCAAATACTAGTCGAAAGGAAAAACCCTGCTTAAATCCTCTTCTAAAATTACAACTCAAGAAATAATTTGAGATTTTTTAGCAATTGAAAGGACATCTCTCTTCAGTTGCACACTTGCACGCAAAAAGCCTTGCTATCTTGTTTAGGGGAACAGCTTGGGTCCGATGGATTTATGGACCATCCGATCCACTTTAAGATTCGTGCGCATGAATCTTAAAGCAGACTTGAAAGTTGCGGCCACGAATTTTAAAACCGATCTGACGGTCATCGAACCCATCGAACTCACTTTGAGTCCGATGGACATCGGACCCAATTGGACCTTTGGATACGCAGCGTAACTCAGATTTTACATAACAAATTTATGAAGCAAAGTATGTCATAGATCATTGACGCACAGTAGTAACGCATAGCTTCTATTATTCAACATTAAACCAAATCTGTCAAAATCTTTACCCCAAATCTGCTATCAAATTCATCATTAAACCAAATTCAACATTAAAATAAACTATTACATAAATAAAAGCCTTTCTCTTCCTTTCAAAACAATACATGCATTGAACTAAATTCAATATTAAAATAAACTCTTACATAAATAAATCATTTGCACGAATCATAAATAAACTCAAATAACTCTAATACAAAATCAGACCAAATTTGATTTGATATCCATTGAACATGTCGTGATTACAATCACGTAGGATGTTGAACAAACTCTTGATTTTGAACAATATCATCATGATTATTATTGTCACAATCAAGAAGCACCTCCAAAGCTATGCGAAGAAAAACATGGGATATATTGAAATTGGCACTCATATCAGCACATATTCTCTTTCTGAAATCCAAATCATTTGCGCTTTGTTTCAAGCACTTGCTGAAATGCTTCCTTCGAGTTACTGAGGAGATGAATACATGTTGGCATATAATAAATGTGGTTGAATTGTGTTTGCTGAGGTGGATCAAATGGGTATGCATTTGGAATAGTAAAATTTGGACTGCTGGGATAATCGAAAATCAGAATTACAAGTTGTAGAACAAGAATTAGAAAGAATTTTGTACGAGGGCTAACCATGGTTGCGGCCGAGTTGGAGATTGGAGATGGTGGTGGAAGTTGTAAATTGCAAACTAAACAAATAACTGGTCCTGCTATTTATGCACTAATTAAAGAGTAAAATATTTGGGTTGGGACTGACCTTGAGCCAAGTAGGTGAGGATGAGCCCTTTTTGCAGATAGGCCGTGTAACAAGCGGCTAGATTTTACATAACAAATTTATGAAGCAAAGTATGTCATAGATCATTGACGCACAGTAGTAACGCATAGCTTCTATTATTCACGTGCTCCGCCTAGGTGTTGCCACTGTGTTGGCTGCCACAATTGGTCTGTTCACAAACGCGAAACCATTTGGCAGCCCATTTGGCAGCCCAGTTTTGTGATTTTTAATTCTACATACATGTGCTAATCACATTTCATCACCAAAGGAAACAGACAAGTATTCTCTCCATTACGGTAAAAGATTCCCTTCACTTTACAGTTTGAGATTAACTCTCAACCGCTTTGAGATTCGGGCTAGCGTAGGGGCAGTATTATTGGGCTTTGAGATTCGTGCCAAGTTAAAAAGAACGGTCCAGATCTAGTAATTGTAAAAGATTCCCTATTACGTTACCGCGGAGGATGTGAATTCAAAGGAAACTGCATTGGAGCTCGGCTGGCCTACAGGCAAATTCCCGGTATTCATATGATATCACCTAAGGTTTTTGTTGAAATTCGTGTATAAAAAACTTATTTTATTGAGATTCACGAATGGAAAAATTTGAATGGTTAAGATCAGAATAACATGTTTATGTTATTCACAAGAAGTAACAACATATTTATTTTCCAATTTTTTAGTTTTAATCTAAACCATCCTATCTATTTTGTTAAATAATACGATGTATTTCACTTTGGATCGAATTGGTCCGGATTTCAAATCTAAACTCAGAGTTTGAGTTATTTCAGGGGATATCCAATTAAGAAAAAAATTCTACAAGATAAATCATGATTGTTGTTAAGGTGGAGGGGATAATATTTTTCGAAAAAAAAATTAATAATTTCAATTTTAAATATTTATAAAAATAATAATTTCAATTACGAACTTACCACCTTTCATTCTAAAAATATTATCTTAATCACTACAATAAAGGTTGATTCTCAGATGAAAAAAATATTGTAAAATTCAATTTAAGAGATCAATATTGCTCATATTTTTTTTTTATAACAGTATCGTATTTTATAAGGCAAGTACATATAAAATTATTTTCAGTAACTTATCAAATAAAGATACAAATGAAAAAAAAAATCTTTAGCTAATCAAATAAAAATATAGATAAGAACTATGTAGCTTAATGGAATAGGGAACTAGACCTCCACATTTATACTTCAAAAAAAAAAAAATATATATGTAGCTATCACCCTAGATCATATTTATCAAATTCCAATTTATATTAACATTATTTTACCGTTATTCACTTCATCCCTCTCATTTTTTACTCCTATAATTTTTTAGAAACGGTCATTTTTCTTTCTTCCTCTGCAATTTTTTTTGCTGGATTTTAATGGAAATTTAAAAAAAAAATACATAACTTGTGCCAAGCATCAACTAGTAATGTAGTATGTGTGAGTTATCTCTCAAGTATTCATTCCTAATGATACTAGGAATTAGAAAATTTTAAATGATATGTCATCATCGGTAACATTATAACACACACAATTCTCACGTGACTTGACCTCTAATTTTTAATAATTTTCCAGCATTTTTTTCAATAATTTTGGACTTATATTTCTTCATTTTTTTCCAATAAATAATTCAGAATCTGTATAAGAAAAATTAAAATATTCTTAAACATGAGAATAAAATCTCCATCAATTTTTTCTGCATTTTACAAATCTTTTGCAATTGTTTTATACAATTTTGGGTTTTTTTTCAAATTTTTCAATGACCAATTTAAATTCGAACAAAAAAAATATTTTTCTTTTCCTATGACTAACAAAAAAACTCGTTTAGTAGTAGCTAGTTCGAAATTAACCCAAAGAAAAATTTAGGATTAGCTCGCTCATCCAAATACTACTCAAAAGGAAAAATCCTGCTTAAATCCTCTTCTAAAATTACAACTCAAGAAATAATTTACAGTTGTTGAAACTTTTAGAAAGAAAAGAAAGTTTTGTATATTTCACGAATAATACAGCCACAAATCTTGTACGATACATAAATTTAAATTTAAGAAAAGAAGAAGAAAACTAGATCGTGTGAAAAATAAGTTGAAGGAAGTGGGCTGGGCTGGGCCTAATTAATTAATTGGATAATATAGAGATCAGGAAATAGATAATTTTTCAGTTCTGGGCCGAAGGTAGGTTTTGGGCTTCATAAAGAGGCTTTTTTTTTTTTTTTTACAAAAGGTCTGGAATTTCTCAAGTTTAGGGAATAGTCCTAGATGCCCAAATGCAAAAGAGATCCAAATTCAGAAAATGCCAAAAATGGCGAATAGTCACAAATACCAAGAATAAAGAAAAATAAACAACTAAATCGGTGGTTTAAATTTGATCAATTTAATCAGTGACGGTACTTATATGGGTTAAATTTGATCAATTTAATTGGTTAAAAAAAATATTGTTCCACACATGTTACTTTATATGAGCTCTTGATTACTATGTTAAAAATAACTTAATTATCAATAGAAATCAGTAACTTGTAAAATAAATATTTTTGTCTCAATACATTGGATAATATAAAATGGTAACAAATTTTGATTAATTAACTGCACAATTATATAAACAAAGATATAAGTAATATAATTTTTTTGTTAAGAATTATATTGTATATATTAGGCGTATCAAACACATACCTTTTAAATGAGGAGAAACAAAACCTTAAATCGGATGGATAAAATAAATATCAATAATATAATATGAGGAGGGTTCAAATGCCTTCATTTTTTGTGCCTCCACCATGACTCCATTCTTAGAAACTTTAATAACTCAAATTAAATTATAAACGTCAAATAAAATCATTAGATATGATCTATGTTATTTTTTCTGTGCTCATAAAAAATTATCACAGTTCAATTTTGTTTTTATGTGAATCAATAAGTTGAAAAATCAACGTCTAGAAATTATCCACATTAGTACATTTTTTAAAAGCTCTTGATGACAACCAAAACAAAGTTGAAATGTCGTAATTTTTTACATGTGCATAGATAAAATGATGTAAATCATATCTAACAGTTTTATTTTGACTTTTAAGTTTCAAATTTTGAATTATTAAAGTTTTAAAAAATAGAGTCATAATAGAGGCACAAAAAAATGAAGGCATTTGAACCCTCCTCGTATAATATAATTATAAACTTTGAAGACTTTGACCAGAGAACCACCACAAGTTACAAGTGTGAGTTTCAAGGAAGGCAAAATATCAAACAAAGTAACATTGGATGGCATATATTGAAATTCACATAACCAAATAATAACATTCTCCTTTTACAAAAGTATACATAGGCTTTAATTATATAACATAAACTATGCATAAATTAAAATTAGTGTTAAGATTACAGATAACTGGGGGTATATTGCTCACTCGAGAACTCTGAGATAACAGGTAGCTGATGAGATGAATGAGCCATTTCAACCTGAGCTACATCGGCTGAGCTATCCGATGCAAAAAACGGCCTCGGTGGCATTCTGAGTGAATCAAGATCTGATTCGAGCATCTCAATAACCCTACTCATATCAGGGCGATCCGACGACTTGATTTGTATACACCATAGTGCTACTAAACAAAGCTTCTTTTCCACCTCAGATAGATCTAAATTTTCACTAATATCATTCTGTTGATGTTTAATCAGCTTGTCATATATCCACGACGGATAGTATACCTGGCTCAGCCTATCGATATTACGATCAGCATTTCTTCGACCACTAACCATTTCCATCAGAAGCATTCCGAAACTATAAACATCAGATTTGTGTGATATAGAACCAAAGCTCCTGGATATTAATTCAGGAGCCATGTAACCAATGGTTCCTCTTGCAGCACTTATTGACACAAGGCTGTGCTCCTTAGGATACAGCTTTGCCAAACCAAAATCAGAAATTTTAGGGGTGAAATTCACATCAAGCAAGATGTTGTTTGGTTTGATATCGAAATGCAAAATTTGCATGTTGCAGCCTCGGTGCAGATACTCGATACCGCGTGCGATGCCAAGGCTATTTCATTGAGCTTTGCCACGGTAAAAGTGCGGTGTCTCCTTTTATTACTGCTAGCAGTGAAAATGCATTTGTCAAGAGATCCATTCAGCATGTACTCATAGATGAGAGCCCTTTTTGATCCTTCAGAACAAAACCCAATGAGCCTGACCACATTGAAGTGATGGATACTACCGAGAGAGGAGACCTCATTGATGAAATCATCTCCGTTGCAACTCGAGTTGCTTAGCAACTTCACCGCTACGAGAATACCTCCAGGAAGCACGCCTTTAAATACACAGCCGAATCCACCTTGCCCGAGTTTTTGTCTGAAGTTTCCTGTGATTCTGATGATGTCGGTATATGCATACCTTGTTGGCATAAGGCTTTGTAGGTTTTGAAGGAATCTCTCTACATTGTCAGTGGATGTCTTTGATTTAAGCACAAGGTAGGCGAGGAACACCAAAATAGTAGGCGGCAAGAGGAAAATTCTGATGATTAGCATCCTTGCTGCAATCAACATCATCCATACTCTTAATCAGATCAAAACATTTACACAAAAAAAAATTGATATTGTTTAAGCTATCCTAGGCATCAACCAAAACATTTCCAATTTGGTGTAATCACCATATCCTTTTGCTGGTGTGTGAAATAAGATTTTTTTTTAAATTGCATCTCTATTATGCCTATATTTCTGTAGCACAAATGAAAATAAAATTTAACAGAATATTTTTAAGTCATGACATACCTAGCAGCATCATTCCAATTCTTGTGCAAAAAAATTCTGCAAAATATTCAATGTTTTCAGTCCATAAGGAGGTTCTTCCAAGGCTGTATTCAAGTGTAAATCCTTTCTGGAGAAGCTCAAAAGCAGTGCCTGTAATATTATCTGACATAGGACCCCCAAAAGGAAGCATGGCAAGATAGGAACATGATCGCTGGAGGAATTTTAGCTGGTATGCTTCTAATCCAACTGTTAGGTAAACAAACGAGTCGTTTGTATTCATGCAGTTAACTGGCATATACATGGAATTATTCGAAATTGATTCTCTGCACTTCACTAATGATCCCCACCTAAAAACGTAGTAGTAGAGTCCTTTCAACATTGAATGAGATGGCGATACTTTTGGAACAGTGCAACTGCCTTGGACAAATCTTTCAGTCACGACATTGATATACCACAGCTGCGAATCAATTTTAGTAACGATATACTTCTCTGGTTCAAAGATTTGAAGAATAGTTCTGTTCCCTTCACAGTTTAGCTCAAATTCAGGACGAGAAGTACTCTTGCATGCTGATGCATCGGATTTCAGGTAGAATGGGTACTTCATTTGCAGATTTCCACATGAAGAATGATAGCATTTTTGGAATGTCCATGGGATACATGAGGTTTGTTCAACTAGGGATAGAAGAATCCATGAGAGAAGGAAAAGGGAAGAAGATAGAGGTTGCATCTGTATGGCTGTATGTAGACAAAATAAAATAAAGCAGCACGAGATCAAACTAGTTCTATATATGTTGGGTAAGTTTCTTCAGAGGTCCCCAATCTTTAATACTTTGATTTTTTTCCCTCAAATCTTCAGAGGAATGCAAGTATTGTTATTGTTTACGCCGGCAAAAGAAATTTATACATGCAAGTGTAATTAACATTTGTTCATGTTAGCAAAACACAAAAAAAAAAAGGAACTGTCTAAATCAACTAAAAAAATATCTGATCAGCAAACAATATCCGCCTCACCATACCATTGATTTTTCAATGGAACAATCTGTTTCATTTGGTGCCATACATGACTTTGACATTTGACTTGTAAGCAATTATTCCTTTTGAATTCAAGTCTCCTTCAGATTTTTTGGAAAGATCATAATTTCTTTGTTTTTTCCACCCCAAATCACCCCCTCACCCCTCCCCCTAAAATAAATCTGCTGCAATCCCGAATCCAGTGAATAGTATCATGAAATCCCTACAATCTCGAATCTAGCCGTTAAATATTTTTCGAGAACACATCTTGAAACAACTGGTTTTTCTGTGCACGCATCTCGAAACAGTTCGACGGCTGAATTCAGATTGCAGAAATTTCATTAACGTGAACGATTGGGAGAATGAATTAATTCATTTTATTAAGCAGCACCAACAATCCAGCGACAACAACTTCAATGTCAATTGGACTTGGCCTGTAATTTTATTTTTAAACTGCACTGAATACAATCCAGGATTGGGCTTATTGGTCTAGCCAGGGGCAAAAATTAATTTCCAGAAGGGGGCAAAACTGAAACAGGCTTATTTTTTCTAATAAATTTCAAAATCCAAGGAGGCAGTTGCCCTCCCAGACCAATGTGGGTCCGCCCCTAGTTACACCGTCGTAAATTCATTCGTACTCCATCTTATTCCGACTGCCTTTATTCTTGTTTGGCAGCTTAAGTGTGGAATAAGTCTTTTATTCCACCACTTAATCTGCAACCAAACAACACCATGGCATAATTAACCTTGATTAGTACCAGGACCGAAAACGGGATCGAGCTTAAACTGCTTCATAGAATATCAATTTTCAAAATGATCTAATATTTACTTCGTTTTAATTTTAGTTCACTTGCTAAACATGTTAAATTTCGAATTTCCTAAACATGATTATCAAAATTTGTTCATTATTTAAATTTTAATTATATTAATCCCGAAGATATTCGGCCATAATTTGTTCAAGTCTGTAGAGCACTTCATTCGAACCTGTCCTTGGTGAAGAAAGAATTCATATCACCTAAGGTACCTCATTTTTCGAGTTTGAATCCAGTCCGTTTATTCTATATTAGTACAAATCTTAGAAGGGCCCTGTGTATTATAATTTGATTCGGATTTGTCTGGATTATGATCGAAATGTCCAAATTGAAACTCAAATAATGCATTACCTCAAAGGATCCGGATTCAGTGATGACAAGAGACCAGCAAATGTCGTATCCTCTGAATTACCTCAAAAACTTTTGAGTTAATGTAGAATGAATTCGGATTGGAAATTGACTTAAAATCGTGACAAAAGAATTGCCAAAAAGCAACCCGAGAATAAGTTTCCCAATTGCAAGAAACAGAACCGAGGCACCACTCCTACCACCAAACCGGTACTGCCCGGCAAGGCCACCTGCCCCATGACATACTGACATTGCACTGAACCAGCACCCAATTAGGTTCACGAGCCCGACACGAACTAATACTGACGTGGCGGAGAGTTCAGTGCTTTCTGGAAATAAATCTGACGAGAGTTTACCAGCTGCTATAACTGAATTCAGTACTGAAAGAGGGATTTGCGGTACAGCACCTTGTAAGAAACCGATCTTCCAATCGTCCCAGGAAATAGACGTTATTGTAACTTTTGACGGTCCGAATTTGAGATTTTGCAGAATGGAAGGGTCCCGAATGAAACAAATTAAAATACCAAGTAAAAACACTATCAATGCAGAAGGGATCCGAGACACGGGTTTACACAAACGGGTCCGGGTGCGATCCAAATCCCCATTTTCATTCCTCTCCTGATCATCACCCGACCCGGTACTGATTACGAGAAATAACAAGGCGATGAGCGCAACAATTATTCCATCTAAACCGATCCATGAGCGAGGTGATGAGGTTGAGGAAGAAGTAGAAGCGGTGAAATCTTGGTTGTACATTATGTATTTAATGGTTGACAAGGCGAAAGAGAGGCCTTGAGAGAGTTGAATGCCACGCACAACTGGTAAGGGGAGGAGGCGATAGAGAGTTGACATGAGACCAGTGATTCCGAGGATAAAGAGAACAGCAGCAGTGGAGAGACCAGCGGCCATGATTTGTGGAATAGTGAAGTGAGGTGAGGCGGAAAGAGCTACTGCTGCAATGGATTTCATGGGTTGTACTGGCATGGGGATGCCAAAGAGGATGCCGGTTATGGCATTGTAGACTGCAGTGAAGATCAGGGTTGTGCCTGTAAATATTTTAACAGAGCAGTTTTGACTTCATGCAGCGCACAAACAATATGTTAAAACTTTACCCCAAATCTGCTATCAAATTCATCTATGAGGTGATCAAATTCATCAATTCAACTAAAACCTCAACTTGAACCAACATAGAAATTCTATCATGTTCTTTTCTCATTCAATATGTACAGTTCAACATACATCAAGGCAAAGCAATACCTAAATCTAGGTGATTGACAAGAGTGAGGGCCAAAACGATCGGGATATAGGTGCCGAGGTCACCGACAGCTCCGCCAAGCTCAGCCCAGATGCCGTTCTTGATGCGGAGATTGGTGGCGGGGGAGGGGATGGAGAAGCGCCAGCGTCTCCACCAGAGGCTCCAACTGGATGCACCGTCGCCGGGGAGGAGAGGCGTGGAGGATCCGCCAATGTCAGCCATGGCAGAGAGAAAGAGAAAGAGAAAGAGGCTGGGTTTCGGGATTCTCTCCAGTCCTGTTTGTTTGTTTGTTTGTTTGGTAGATATAGTATTGACTCTTGACTTTTGGAGTTCTGGGGGGCCAACACGAATTCACATCCTCCCCGGTACCGTAATAGGGAATCTTTTACGATTACTGGATCTGGACCGTTCTTTTCAACTTGGCACGATTTCAAAGCAAAATAATACTGCCTCTGTGCTAGCCCGAATCTCAAAAGAAATGAGTTAATCTCAAACCGTAAAATGAAGGGAATCTTTTACAGTAATGGAGAGGATACTTGTCCGAGCCAACACACGAGTACGTATCATATCTCAACTTTTGCGTGACAACGTGTACGGTGCCTATTCGGCGATAGCGCAGTAGCCAGTATTATTTGTGCTTTGAGATTCGTGCAGTACTTATATGAAGGGTTAAGATTTTCCGTAGAAACACTCAAAGTTTGAGATATCTCAGAGGATGCCAATTCCCAGCTCACTGAATTGGTTCTGATTTTTTTTTTTTTTTGAGATGACTGATCCATTATTTTTTTGTTTCAAACACGCCCGTAGGCTGATTTGTTCTGAACTTCTGATCCACATCACCTTTCAGAGCAGGTTGGGTCCGATGCCCATAGACTCAAATTTGGGTCCGATGGGTTTCACGACCGTCCAACCTTGTTTAAGATTGTGCGCACGAATTTTAAAGCAGACGCGAAAGTTGTGGGTGCGAATCTTAAAGCAGATCGGATGGTCATCGAACCCATCGAACTCACTTTGAGTCCGATAGACATCAGACCCAAATTGACCTCCTCCTGGAAAGGGCATTTTGTTTTCGCTGTTAACTACAACTGTCCTACCATGCATTAAGCTACCTACTTCTTATTAAAATAATTATTATTTGTATGTTAAACAAAACTACATAATTGTTAACAATTATCTATTAAAAAAATACTTATTGCAAAATCTTGCATAAATTTTGTAATATCTTTATTTATTTTTTTATAAAAGTGGGATCTTCCCACCGATTTTCCATTACTTGAAAAATCGATCACTGTTCTGAAGACATGTACCAAACGACTGGTACAAACTCCATGCATACAAAGCCCTACACATGCTATTTTACATGACAAGGGAACTTGTAATATCTTTATTGTTAATAACTATATAATTTCAATCAATAAAGACAACTATTTTAATAGACAGTAGAAAAACAATGGACGCGTAAGATTTCCCTATTTTTTGGAAGCATCATGGCCTGAAACGCAGAATATTCCTTTTGCAAAAGGAATAATTCGGAATGGGAAGCTGGTACAGTTGTGAGATTGAAGCAATGGAGAGCTTACAAAGTCTTCCCTCTTTGACTTTTGGAGTAGCCGGGATATAAATCTGCTGTTATTATGACAGAACTCTGTTATTCTTATTCCAACCGTTCAAACTTTTTCATGTGTGAATATGAAGGAAAAAAGTTTTTCGTACCCAAATCTCAACAAAAGTCAACGACTGGAATCAAAATAAACAGCAGATTTATTTACGTACCCGGGGGACAATTGACGAGCTATTCGTATCTCCAAAGAATTGAGAGTAGGTTCAATAAGCTCATTCACCGTCTAATCTATTTAAAATACGTGTGCTTCACTTTAAAATTCGTGCGTGTAAGTTTCAATTTCCGTGCGCACCGATCTCAGAGTGGATCAGATGGTCTTGAAGCTCATTGGACCCAAAAGTAGGTCCGATGAGCATCAGACCTACTCCGTTCTCATCCCCTAAATAACCCGATTGAGTTTTGATCCGGACTATTCCATTAGAAATTCTAGCCAATAATGGTGGATGCACGGGTCTCCTTCAATATTCGTGTTAGAGCAGTTCGGACCAGTGTTGTAAATAACGGTATCCGCTCGTCGAACAGAAAGAGTACTGCGAATCGGAAATAATCGGCCACAATTGGAAAAAATCGGCCGATTAATCGGTCTAAACTGACGTTGTTCACAACACTGGTTCCGACGACGGTTCGGATCAAAATTCAAAAATTGAGTTACTTTTGACCTGTACAAATTTTAAATAACCTAGCACGAATCTTACAGTCCCCCGTGCAATAATTGTTCAGTTGAAATTGCATATATAGTGATAGAGTGCGTATCGGATACGGAGACGGGTACGATACGGACCCGATAAGTACTGGATATGCCAGCTGGCCTATCGGATGACGTGGTGTATCCCTAACCATCTGATACAGCTCCGATACGGACTGAAACAGGCCGATACGGCTCCGATACAGGTTGAAACGGGCCGATACGGCATCGTGCACCATGCATGGACTAGGTCATGTGAACCGCGCATGGCAAAAAAAATTTAGCAGCACCCAAGAATCGAACCGGGGATCTATTGGATAAGCAACATATCACTTACCACTACACTATCTCACATTTGTTGTCTGAAACCACTAATTTTTATATTTAAGTTATACTTGAGTTGATTTTTAATATTTAATTTATATAATACAAGTGCTAAATTAATAAAATAATTAAAATAAAATATATATAGTAGCCGTATCGTATCCAGGATTTTTGAAAATTGGCGTATTACCGTATCCGTATCGTATCCGATACGATACCCGTACCCGTGTCCATGCAACATAGGTTGTGATCCATATCTCGGAGAAGAAATTTGGTTTTGTCCAACTTTGGATAAATTCAATGCCCCAAATAAACGTTCGATATGCGTTTTAAGATTTATACAAATATATTTAGAACTTAATAAATTTAATTAGTTTTTTAATTAAATCTAAACTGTTATGAGAATTATAGATGGTTTAGGAATAACTTTGGATAAGACTTTGTTCAAAGCTCTTTGAACAAAAGCACCACTCCTTTAGAAAAAGACATTTTGTTTTTGTTGTTAACTACTTTCATCCAAGGTTGTAAAATGCGGTTTCTATGCGGTATGCGGAAGGCCACCGCATACCACATATACGGTATGCGGCCGCATATGCGGATTTTCATGCGGACTTATATATGCGGGTTTTAAAATGAGAATTGATATATATACAAATAAGTATGCGGTAATATGCGGTGATATGCGGTGATATGCGGTATGCGATATGCGGTAATATGCGATATGCAGTAATATGCGGTAATATGCGGTATATTCGGTATGTGGTAATATGCAGTAGAATATGCGGTAAAAATATGCGGCCGAATATGCGGCCGCATATGCGGAACTGCATATTGATTTTCCATGCGGTTGCCAACCGCATACGCATATGCGGCCGCATGAACCGCATTTTACAACACTGCTTTCATCAATTGTTCAAAGAGTAGGATTCAAATGCGTAAGATTTTTCGTACTTCAATTTTGACTCACATCTTTATTTTTATTTTTAAAGTTAAATGGCCGATACAAAATGCTCAATATATATGATCTTGAGCAGAACTAGGGTGTGATGCGCTCACACCGTGAGCGCACCTCCTATAGAGCGCATTTTCAAAGTTCAAATAGTCGATTCGAACCTTCCAACGTGTTCTTCATATTAAAATGTGCTTGGAAACCAAATTTTACATTTTTTGGAAATTTTTTACTATTTTTTAAAAATCATTTGTTTTTCAAATTTCAAATTATTGTTTAGTTTAATCAATGATTTTTAAAAAATAGTAAAAAATTTCAAAAAAAATGTAAAATTTGGTTTCCAAGCACATTTTAATATGAAGAACACGTTGGAAGGTTCGAATCGACTATTTGAACTTTGAAAATGCGCTCTATAGGAGGTGCGCTCACGGTGTAAGCGCATCACACCCTAGTTCTGCTCTATGATCTTCATATAAAATGGTGCTTGGAGATTAAATTTTATATTTATTGTAACTTTTTTACTATTTTTTTTTAGATAGGTGCAAATTATAATTTTTGGATGGTTCAGAATCTTCTAAAAAATATTGATTTTGTTCCTATCTAAAAATACTTAAATAGTAAAAAGTAAAAAAAAAATATAATTTTTTGTTTCTAAGTATATATTAATATGGAGATCAAGCTGAGAGTTCAGATCAATTATTTAAACTTTGAAATAAAAATAAAAATAAAAATTTGAAGGACTATTTTTAAGCCCCGCTCTTGTTCAAAATAAATAAAAGAACTCAAAACTAAATTTTGATTTTGTAAAGAGAATATATTAACATCAACTAATCACATCTAAACTATAATATATTACTGTTGTCACTCGTATAACAAATTAACAATTGAGGTGAAGTCCTATAATATAGATTATTAATTGAATATATATCATTTTTTATAATACACAACTATACACGAGCAACAATGATTTTTTTAATGAAATATCCTATGATCTTAAATTTCTCAAAATTCACATGATTAATGGGGTGAAGCTAAAATTAATCTAAAAAAATAATTTGTAAGTTTAATCTAAAAAGATGTTAGATTGGATTTCAAACAAATGAACTAAATGATCATGAGAACTAGTTTAAAATTAATTTGTATAATCATTTTTCCACGTGATTAATTAAAGGTTGAGAAATAATTTTGATGCATTTTTTTTAATAACTTGCTACATATCTTATTCTATGTATGACAAACTAATTAATTTACAAATTCATACATTTTGAAAGGAAAAATCTCCACATTTAAGCTTATCTCACTTTCCTGTTTTGCTTGTGGAGTTTAATTCAAAACTGTTAGATATTAAATCAAAACATACATAAAAATCCAGATAAAAGATCCATACGCTTAAAATTGTTGAGATAAATTTTCAGAAATTCAGATAGTTAAATAAATTCATAAATAAAATAAAATTAATCAAGTTGAAACAATATTATCTGGATTGTGTACGAGACATGATCCTTCAACGTATTTTGTCTCTGTCATACAAAACTTAGAATCGTAATCAAGATAATTCAGAAATGTCACTACTTATTAGGATACGATCATAGAAGCAACTGATGATAACTTCATAATATTCAGCAAGAATCAAAATTTAATAAGATAGAGACAAAATGTTAAATGGAGAATAAATCAGAGTTCATTTCTTTCTTTAATTTAATTTAGAGATACCAATCAGAGAAAGGAATTGGGAGAGAATGTATTAGTCTTAAGGGGTCCCTTAATAAGGAGAGGAGAGAGAGTAATTAATTACTTAGAGAATGAATATTAAAGAGAGGTTAATTTCTATTCAATTATGTTGGTTACCAAATAAATATCGGAAATGAATTAGAGGTCTCCAATTGGCGCCTCTTTATGTGGACGCAATTGAGGGCTCACTTTCTTACCGTGCATTAAACGGTCAATGCCTACTTCTTATTAAAATTAACGGAGAGCCTAGCTATCCCGTTTCATCCTCCAGTCAATAACTATTTTAATAACTACTAACTACTTGGGGACCGCCTAATGTCTGAAATATTTTACAACTAGCGTGCGCAAGTATTCATATATAATAAATCAAGTGTTCATATATAATACATCAAGTATTCATACCTAAGATATCAAGTATTTAAAAAAAAAAATTGGACACAACTCACACATCTTTTACATGTTTTTAGAGGTGGTTTTTTTTTCTCCGTTCAGTCTAACCAATATTTCTGACGATCTGTGAGAAATTTTTCAAATCTAAAACCACCAACGTCTTCTACACAATTTTCTCTTTCAAATGAGATCCATGATGACATACTTTCGAGTTGTCCGTTGCACAAGTATTCATACCTCGTCATGCAAGTATTCATACCTCATCGAGCAAATATTCATACCTCGTCATGCAAGTATTCATACCTCATCGAACAAGTATTCATACATCGTCGTGTAAGTGTAAATAGTTCATGTATCAAGAATATTACAAGCATATGTGCATACATTGATTAATTTTACAAGAGCAGCCGAATAGTATTGAACATTGCTTTATTGCTTTCTAGTTCAATTTTATTTTTTGGAAATAAAAAATAGTTGCCACATGTTTCACTGTCGAAACAAAAATAATCTATCAAATTTTACAGATCATGTAATTGAAATGTTACAAACAAAAAAAAACAAAAAAAACATTTAAGAGAAATAAAACATACTTCATTGAAATATTCATACATATACGTTGAAGTATTCATACATAAGATATCAAGTATTCATCCATATACGTTGAAGTATTCATACCTAAGATATCAAGTATTCATTCATACACGTTGAAGTATTCATACCTAAGACATCAAGTATTCATTCATACACCTCTATTTTTTTCAAAATTTGTTTTTCTGTCATTTCTTAGTACTTGCAATACACATTGAAGTATTCATTTATGTAATTTTTTTTCATATGGGGGGATACTTGCAATACTTTCGGGTTGTCCGTCGAACAAGTATTCATACATCGTCGTGCAAGTATTCATACTCGCCATGCAAGTGTGAATAGTTCATGTATCAAGTGTTTGTATCTAACAAATCCTATCAATATTTTTTTCATATAGCACTCGAGGATGTCTGAAAGTATTAATACCAAGTATTACAAGTATTCATACATTGCCATGCAAGTGTGAATAGTTCATGTATCAAGTGTTTATATCTAACAAATTCTATCAATATTTTTTCCTTATGACATTGGATGACGTTTGAACGTAATAATATCGAGTATTGCAAAGTATTCATACCTCACAATGCAAGTGTGAATAGTTCATATATCAAGTGTTTGTATCTAATAGATGCTATCCAATTTTTTTTTTCCCTATGATACTAAATGATGTCTAAAAGTATTAATATCAAATATTACAAGTATTTATACCTCGTTATGTAAGTGTGAATAGTTCATGTGTCAAGTGTTTGTACCTAACAAATTCATATTAAAAAAATTCATATGACACTGGATGACATTTGAAAGTATTAATATCAAGTATTGCAAGTATTCATACCTAATCATGCAAGTGTGAATAGTTAATGTATTAAGTATTTGTATCTAATAAATTCTGACGATCTCTGAGAAATTTTGCGAATTTAAAATCACAAACGTCTTCTACGTAATTTTCTCTTTCAAATGAGATCCATGATGACATATTTTCGGGTTGTCCGTTGCACAATATTCATACATCGTCATGAAAGTATTCATACCTCATCAAGCAAGTATTCATACTTCGTCGTGCAAGTGTGAATAGTTCCTTTATCAATTGTTTGTATCTAACAAATTCTATCAATTTTGTTTCCATATGGCAGATGATGTCTTAAAGTATTAATATCAAGTATTGCTATTATTCATATCTCGTAATGCAAGTGTGGATAGTTTATGTATCAAGTGTTTGTATCTAACAAATTATATCAATTTTTTTTTCCATATGGCACTGGGATGATGTCTGAAAGTATTCATACTTACACATTGAAGTATGAATTGTTATGTTGTAAAGTAACTTAAATCAGTTAATCTATTTGGTTCTTGAACGTATTGATAGTTACTAAAAAAACTATTAAATTTTGATAGACGTCTGAAAGTATTAATGTCAAGTATTGCAAATATTTATATCTCGTCATGCAAGTGTAAATAGCTCATACGTCAAGTGTTTGTCTTTGAATTTTTTTCATATGGCACTGGATGATGTCTGAAAGTATTAATATCAACTATTGCAAGAATTCATACATCGTCATGCAAGTGTGAATAGGTTTCTATCAAGTGTTTGTATCTAATAAATTCTATCATTTTTTTCTTTATGGCATTGGATAACGTCTGAAAATATTAATATTAAGTATTGCAAATATTCATACATTATTTTTTTTCTTATGTCAATGGATGATTTTTGAAAGTATTGATATCAAATATTGCAAGTATTTATACCTCGTCATGTAAGTGTAAATAGTTCACGTGTCAAGTTTTTTGTACCTAACATGTTATATCAAATTTTACTTTTTTTTCATATAACACTAGATGATGTCTGGAAGTATTAATATTAAGTATTACAAATATTCATACCTCGTCATGCAAGTGTGAATATGTTATGTATCAAGTATTTGTATCTAACAGATTCTATTATTTTTTTCCTTATGACATTAGATGACATTTGAAAGTATTAATATCAACTATTGAAGGTATTCATATCTCATCATACAAGTGTGAATTATTCATGTATCAAGTGTTTGTATGTAGCATATTTTATCAATTTTTTTCTTGTGACACTAGATGACGTTTGAATTTTTTTTTTATTTTACAAAAAAAAAAATTAAAATGTCATCCAGTGCCACAAGAAAAAAAGAATTAATATAATCTGCTAGTATTTATATCAAAATATTTCAAGTATTTAATCATGTAAGTGTGAATAGTTTATGCATTTAGTATTTGTACATAACATATTATATCAAATATTAATTTGTTTTCTATATGACACTGGATGACGGTAGAAAGTATTAATATTAAATATTATAAGTATTTAAGTCTAAGTAGAAAAGAAAATACATCAACATGTTTTAACTACCACTTCCAATTTTTAGAGTATATGCAAATGGAAAATAATGCATCTCTATTTGGTCTCACAAAATCTTTCACACCTGAACACAAGATTGAAGTTTATCAAAGAATCAAATTCGTATACCTTTTGCTTTTGTGAACAATTGAATATGAAATTTTGACAGAGAAAAGAAGTAAATGAATCATTCATTACTGCAATATAGTACATCAACATATCTCCTAATTTCGATGCTCATTTTTTTTTTGCTTCAAATACGCTCGTAGGCTTCAATTAAATAACTGGTAACAGGTTACACATACATCAATGATTCAGAAAATAAAGAGAAGGAAAACCCAGTATAGTTCAATTTAGCTACCCTGCCCCAATTTGGCAATGTGTGGGCAATTTTAATCTTCTCCCTTGAATTGGAATTCTAAAACCTTCAACTCTTCTCATCAGACTCCATGTTTCCATTATTTGTACGATACGCACGCTACGTGGTAGGACCCGACAGTACGACACCGCCATTCGGCAGCACTCACCTTCAACCAGATAAATCAGCTTTCTCAACCCATATCTCTACAAGAAATGTACAAACAAGAGAAAAGAACAGCCAGATGAGTGAACACAGAGCCAATTCTTAACACTAATACCTTCACAATCCAAGAATCATGTCAGATGAGTGAAAGGCTTGGATGAGATGGGAATTCCAAAAGCTGCATGAATCCTAGCTACTCATACAGATTTAACAAGTATGCAGGATGTCTTTTCTTTTCATAAAAGTCATTTTATCTTTTTTTAGCTCTTTAGGATATAGTCATTTGCTTTAGGTACCAACTGATTTAATGTACCAGTAGCAGCTGCTTTTATTTACTAGTAACTGTTAGTTACATTCCATAACATTTTGACATTAAAATATGTTTGATTAGTATGAAAGTAGTGCTCACTGGCTGTTCCTAAAAAGAGAGAGGAAAGAACGGTCTAACCAAAGCATGTTGTACCACATTTACAAGTTCAGAATTAGATTGTGTAGTATATACAAGCTTAATTTCTGATATTTGTATCTGTTATCTCTAATAGATCCTCTTAAGTCATCTACATGTGTCCTTTCTACAATGAAATCAAGCACGTATTCCTTCTTACTCTGCCTGTGCCGCGTAATCCAAAGCTTGTCTCTAATCGGCAACCGTTTAACCTGAGAAAATGATACTAATGAAAGTTTCGAAAAAAATTTTTTCAGTTGTTAGAATCACTGAGATTCTTCATATGGTAATAACAAGATCCTCACCTCTACCGTATGTGAAAAATCTGGATCAGCTTCTCCAGTCCGACGGCTAGAAGCGACCCATCGGACCTGAATCGTGCAGCCGAGACTGACTTCTTGAAGGTAGTGCGATGCAATATCGCTCACGCTTATGAGATAAATACGGCCTTTGTCGGTGGAGTCGACAGCGAACAAGAGGCGGCCGTCGTCTGACACAGCGATCCGGGAGAGATCGGCCACCGCCTCAAAAGGGAAGGTGATGGAGCGCAAGTTTACCAGATCGGAGGCAATGATGTGATTACCAGCCAACGAAAGGAGGAGCAAGTCGCCGGAGATCCATGTCGCGGCGGAGGCGAAGGTTTGATGAGAATGAAAGGGGTGGAGGCAGATTGCGATTTAGGTTTGTTTTTTTTTCCTTTATGAGAAAGGGGATCGGACAAGGGACAAGAAACTTTATTTTCTTAGATTTGAGTTTGACGGTTAATTATTGGCCCTGGAGAGTAGGTTCGATGGGCAACGGTTAATTATTGGCACTTGAGAGTAGTCCGATGGGCATCGGACCTACTCTGGTTTGATGGGTTTAATCACCGTCGATTGTCTTTAAGATTTGTGTGGAATGCTTTAATATTCGTACACTTCTGTTTCAATTTTCGTGTGCATAAATCTTAAATCAGATCGGACAGTCTTCATGCTCGTTGCTCCGTTCTCAATTATTGGGAGTTTGAGTTTGACAGTTAATTGTTGGGGGATAATTTGGGGAACGGAAGGCCGGTGAAAAATATAATTACCCTAAAATTAATTATTTGTATGTTAAATAAAACTACATAATTATTAACAATTATATATTAAGAAAACTACTTTGTTACCATGCATTCAACTACACAACGCAGAATATTCGTTTTGCAAAAGAATGGGATGCTGGTATAGCTTTGTTGGGCCAATTTTATTGTTTTGAGTTTATTTCTTTTTCAAAGTGGGCTTGGCCCAGCTGAATTTCATGAACCAGCAACAAGGAACCATGTACACTATTTTCAGCATGTTGGATTGTTAGTTCAGTATTTTTTTTTTTTTTTATTTTAGCATAGGCTTCAAAGTGATGAGAGAGGAACCAAATTTGAACATATATTGGATATTAAATAATCATTACAAAAGATAAAAAACGACATAACCTTGGACTTAAATAAAACTAGAGAGATTCCAATCACATTAAAAATTGAATCTTTCTTATGGATCAAATAAAAACCCAAAGAGCCTTTCTCTTCCTTTGAAAACAATACATGCATTGAACCAAATTCAACATTAAAATAAACTCTTACATAAATAAATTATTTACACGAATCATAAATAAACTCAAACAACTCTAATAAAAAATTAGACCAAATTTGATCTAAATCCATCGGACATGTCGTGATTACAATCACGTAGGATGTTGGACAACCTCTTCATTTTGAACAATATCATCATGATTATTATTGTCACAATCAAGAAGCACCTCCAAAGCTATGCGAAGAAAAACATGGGACATATTGAAATTAGCACTCATATCAGCACATATTCTCTTTGCAATATCCAAATCAGTTGCGCTTTGTTCGATCACTTTCTGAAATGCTTCCTTAGAGTTACTGAGG
>JAJGRW010001274.1:635293-694700 GCA_025461045.1 Carex parvula
ATTACTTCAATCCAAGCATATTTGACCAATTTCACAGATTTCTAATAATACTAATCTTGAGTTAAGTCTTTTTCGTTCATTCTTTGGTTCATTGGAGCACTCCTTGATATGTGTAGCATTTGTGCATGCATTTTTGATATTTGTTGAAGCTTTATATCTTCATGAACCTGCATCATATCTCAAGCAAGAAACTGTAAAATTCAACAAATATATATTTTACAAATCTAGTCAAATAGACTAAGTGGATTATTGCATAGTCCAACCATTAGTGTTATTACTACTAGTATTACTACTATTGTTTATTATTATTATTATTATTATTTTTACTATTATTTTATTACTATCTATTTTGACCTTGTGATTCTGATTGGATTTCATTTATAGCCTACCTCAACTTGTTTGGGCAATGGCTTGGTTGTTGTTGAGCATATTTGTTAGTAACATTCATATATGTTTTGTAATTTTTGTTAGAATCTGTCTTCATCGAATAAAGATTATTCGCTCTCTATCCGTATCTATTTTGAGGTGAATTAATTTAATTTTAAATTTTTATATTTGTCTATGTTATTTACATCCAATCTGGAAAGAAATAACTGGAATTACAAAAATAAAATAAAAAAGTCAAAAGAAAAAGCTAGAAGTACAAATATTTAACGCCATCCGTTATATTCGCTTGAATTACAAAAGTTCAAAAGAAGGAAAAGAAAAGAAATTCAGCAAAAGCTGGAAAAGTTAATAAATACAAAAGAATTATAAAGCAATTTAGAATCAATAAAGAAGCTGGAAAACTGATACATATATGTAAAGGGTTGTTTCCTCTCAACAAACTGACATCTATAAAAGATTGATAATTGGTGCTTTTTTCACTGTGAAATCTGGCCTTTGCTCTTACTATTTACTAACAGTATAACACTGATTCTTTGCAACATAGGTGGTGCAACATAAAATTATTTTATGCCTGTTAATTACTCAATTAGATTTAAATAATAAATCTATTTAACTAGTTCAATCCCAAAAAAATTAATTTTTTAAACCAATTTAGATAAGGCTAACATAAAGATTTGTTCATTGCATTTGACACAACTCTAGTAGAAAGTAGAAACCTCAAACTGCAATATGCCAAATTAGAAAACCCAAATTCTACTTCGCTTGTGCCACATAAGTTGGTGTTTTTAATATAAAATAAACCTTATAGGTTTCCTATGTGTCCTTTATGGCGAGGAAGAGTATCTTTGTCTACTAATCTTTTCACTAAATTGCGGAACTACCCCTATAAAGCAAGCATAATGTGCTAAATATTAGAGGCAAGCAATAAAAAAGTAAAAATGTCCTTGTCAACGTTAGCAGCTTAGCTTGTGCAAACAAAGTAGTAGAAGGAAAAACTAGACAGGGGAGGGAAACCGACATTTTTATTTTACCCCAAAAAAATAATATTTTAATATAAATAACCAGGTTTTTTTTTAAATTTTTTTTCTACCCAAACCGCTAGATTTCCTAGCGGTTCGAATTTTAATTCGGACCGCTAGGATTCCTAGCGGTCCGAATTAAAAATTCAAACCGCTAGGAAACCTAGCGGTCCGAATTAAAAATTCGAACCGCTAGGAAATCTAGCGGTTTGGGTCTCTTTTTTTTTATAAATACCAGGGGCTCTGCGTGATAAATCAGTGAGGAAGAGTGAAGGGCTCTGGAGGGCTGAAGAGGAGGGCTGAAGGGAGGGAGGAAGAGGAGTTCTGAAGGAAGAGACGGAGAGTCTGCTGTCAGGTAATTTTTTTTTATATACGTATTTACTGTTAATTACATACGTATTTACTGTCAATCACATACGTATTTACTGTTTATATACGTATTTACTGTTTACTACTGTTCACATACGTATTTACATACGTATTTACTGTTCACATTTACTGTTTACATACGTATTTACTGTTCACATACGTATTTACTGTTCACATTTACTGTTACATACGTATTTACTGTTTACATACGTATTTACTGTTCACATACGTATTACTGTTCACATACGTATTTACTGTTCACATTACTGTTCACATACGTATTTACTGTTCACATTTACTGTTCACATACGTATTTACTGTTCACATTTACTGTTCACATACGTATTTACTGTTCACTTACTGTTCACATACGTTTACTGTTCACAACTGTTCACAATTGAAATCAGTAAACTGACCAAATATTTGTTATTTATGAATGTAGTTTATTGGCCATGTCTATTGCAATTTCAATACATTTTGGAGGAAAGTTCATAACTGACCAGTATGGAGTACGTTACTCCAAGCCTGCAGCAAATACGTTGGGTTGATGAAAATTTCTCATTTGAGCAGTTGCAATCGCTTATTTATGAAGCGAGCGGCTACAATAGGAATCGTTGCCAATTACAAATTCAGGCCCGAATGGTCCACGCAGGAAAGTATGTCAAAATCACACTGGGAGATAACGGGGCATTGAGAGGTCTAATAGCGCAGGTTTTGAGGTCTGGCGAATCATTGTTGGAAGTTTTTGCACGCAGAATTCGCGAAGAGTCAGGGGCCGGAAGTTCAGGCCAAAATTCGGCTGCCCAACATTATCAAGAAGATAATGAACCACACACTCCTTTTATCGTAATGCCTGTAGCAGAACCGGAACAAGAAATATACAATAATTCACCCCAATCTCCAGCTTTTATCCCACCTGTATCCATGTATGACGGTCCTTCATCCTTACCTGGGCCTGAACCAAATCCTCACCCCAGACCGCCACCAGTACAGGAAGATCCAAACGAGTCGGAATTTGAATTTATAAACGAGATACCGGAGGAGAATCTGCAAACTGGGGATGAATTGGGGGAAGAAGAATGTGACATTAATGATGAAGGAGATGAAGAAGATGAAGAAGATGAAGAAGAAAGAATACACACAGCCCACTGTGAGGCAGAATAGAGAGAATATGCCGTTGGGTGGCCGCTGAGACTCACCCTTTTGTAAACTTCAATGACACATCTGCTTTCCGAGAAGCAGATATTTCTTACTATGGTCGTCGGGTTGAGTACAGGAGTGAGCTCGCAAAAGGCCAATACTTCGTAAGTAAAAAGCAACTGACGAAAAAGATCAGAGAGTACCATGTTGACAAGAACAAGGAGATATATACGAAGAGAAGTGACACATCCGGCTGGAATATAGATGCAGCACTCCGGGTTGTCGTTTCCAAACTGAAGGCAAGAGCACCAAATGCCGGAGATACATGGTGATAACTGAGCATGAGCACGCCTAACCATGCGAATCTGAGTTTGAAAGTGCGGACCATGCACAACTCACGGCATCAATTATCGCAGACCTCATCGTAGAGCGGCATTAAGGAAGACCCCACTATAGGCCTCCGGAGTGTGGCCCACTGCGTGAGGGTTAGGTTTGGCAGTATAACCCGAAGTACAACAACACTTTGGAGAGGTCGTGAGCTTGCAGTTGCCCGGCAATTTGGGAGTTGGGAAGAGTCGTACAATTTTAGAAACTATTGCTTAACGGGATATGTTACACGAATCCGGCTCAAAATACCAATTTCAGACAAGTCCGAGCATCGATAAAAATACAGGACTGGTCAAAGAAGGTGTTCAGCAATTCAGGGCCGTGGCAGGGCTTACGGACCATGCATTACCGCATTTGATTACTTAAGGCCGGTGATCAGATAGATGCAGCCTTCCTTTCTGGCGGGTATGAGGGCAACTTTTGATGGCTTGCGCCTATGATGCCGATAAACCAATTGCTGCCTCTAGCATTTGCAATTGTACATACGGAGAATGAAGAGAACTGGGGTTTTTTCTTACACTGGCTTAGGATTAATGTGATTGGTGTGAATAGATTCGTATGTGTTATATCGGACCACACAAGGGTATCAAAGCTGCATTGAAACTGAATACGGATGGGATAGGGATAATTTTGTGCACAGTATTGTATCCACAATGTTGCAGATAAACCTGGTCCACGGCTGTGTGGGAAGGACAAATGGTACGGAACTAGGTTCAAACAAGGAGCCAGGAAGAGGAAGCCAAGAAGGCTGAAAGAGATGTTCGAAGATTTTTGCTCGGTATGTCTAATATTGTCTAATTATATCACTTTTGTTTCTTTTAGATGCATTTTGTCTAATTTTGCTTTGTTCTATTGCAGCAAATCCGACGTGTAATGCTTTGTCTGAGGAGAGTGGGCAAAGTACGTCCTGATGATGTCATGGAGCCGTCAAATTTTGAAAAAATTTTCCAGACCTGTGATGGAGGGTACCGATTTGTGGTATCATGACAACAAACGGCTCTGAGTCCCCTGAACGCTGTCTTCAGGATAGCCGAATGTTGCCCGTGGCGGCACTTGTAGAGGAGACATTCGCCAAGTGCAACAGGTGGTTTGTTCAACGGCGAGAGGCAGCGACGGAGCAAAGCAATGCAGAACATCCTTTTCCAAACGGGTACATGTTAAGCTCGCCAAACGGTGGGAGAAAGCTACAAAAATGGATGTCATCCCATACTCGCACGGCCGAAGGTAATTACCAAGTCACGGGCCCAAATGAATATGTTCCAGTGGTCCAAATGCAGGATGGAACTATGTCAATTATTCATAGAAGGTTCCAGTATATCGTGACAGTTGGGCCAGAGAGAAAAGTGGAATGTACATGCAGAGGTATCCAATTAACTGGGATTCCGTGCGCTCATGTGTTAGCGGTTTGTCGTAATAGAAACTGGTCACCCAACCTATTTGTTGCCCACTGGTATAGGGTGGACTACCTTCTGAGTACTTGGAATGCACTGTTTGTTCCTTACGGCAATCCTGAAGATTGGCCTGCAACCACTACCCCTAAAATTGAGCCAAACAGAGATTGGATACGGCGTGGTAGGAGAAAACACATCCGGCAAGATATGACCATGGATGAAATGCAAGGTAGGCGACGGGGGCACCGTCCTCGCCGTTCCACTTCTGACAGGCAGAGGCGAGGTATGTCACATTCATTCCTAATTATTTTCGGTTCCAATGTTAAATAGCTTACTAACTAACATATTTGGGCTGCAGAGGCTCATAACGCAGCAAATGTAGCAGAGAATGAGCGAGTTATGGCAGAGGCAAGTGGATCGCAAGGGCCGCGGCGAAGCACAGCCAGAAGCCGTACAGCAGACCGTGAAAATGCAAATATGATGTTTAGGGAGGCAATGGGAGAAGTACGGGCAGGAGGGGAGTTCTTTGGAATGCAAGGGCCTTCAGGTACTACCCAGCGAAGAAGGAGCACAACTCAAGCAGGTAGGAGGAGCACATCTGGCGCAAGGCCATCCGATACAGCACACCAGCAAGAAGAAGGAGTGCAACCAGCTAGAAGGAGCACATCTCAATTAGGAAGGAGGAGCACATCTGGTACAGCTAACGAAGCGCAAGCAGGACCGTCCGGTACAGCTAACCGGCAAGACGAAACAGTGCAACAAGATAGAAGGAGCACATCGTCATGGGGAACTGGTTGGCTCAGGGGATTAAATTTTAGAAAGAGTCGTAGGAATTAACTTTATTTTCTGAAGAATTTTTACTTTGAGGTTTGTACGAACTTTATTTGTATGTATTTTATTATGTTGCAGTTGAGGATTTATTTTATTACTTTGAGGTTTGTATGAACTTTATTTGTATGAACTTTATTTGTATGTATTTTACTTTGTAGACGAGGAGGATGGACAGTAACAATCGAGGAAAGGGCGAGGAAAAGAAATGCAATTGGGGCTGCGGAAGGAAGAGAAAGGACTGTCCAATTTGGTCTAGGAAATGTGTGCAAGGATCTGCTGATGATTGTCGTACAAATGACATATCTGATGATGATTTTGTAGAAAACCCCTACGGCTATGGATTGGGAAAAAAAAAAGATGATGTACAGACGCCTGAGACGAAGAGTAAGGCTAAGACTAAGGCTAAGACTCAGGCTAGCACGTCGTCTGTTGTTACCGAGCCGTCATCGTCAACCTCGGACGATGATTTGTTCCGTGTACGTTCAAGACCGGTAAGACGAAATAGTATGTTGTATGATCGTTTGAAACAGATATTAAGTTTGTATTTTATATTTTGGATGTTATTTCTGGATGTTATTTATATTAATTTTGAAATAGTATGTTGTATGATCGTCAATGGATGTTATTTCTTTTTGTTGTACGAAACACAACGAAACATAAATAAACTACACTACAAAAAAATAGAACATAATAAAACATAATAGAAAAAAAATAGAACATAATAAAACATAGAACATAATAAAACATAGCGAAACTACACTACACTAAAACTACCAAACTAAACTAAACTAAACTACAAAAAAATAAAACATAACAAAATATACCCTCTATCCATCGTACTCCGAAGGGGAGAATCGGTGAGGTGGTCTACCCCTGTTCTCTCTACTGAATATGCGCTCATGCCAATCCTCCACTGAGGCTGTCCTGCCTGCACGGCGCGAGCTGGTGTAATATGATCCTCGAGGCTGTCCTGCCTGCTCATCGTAAGTGCTGTATCCCATGGATCCGAGGCCACGTCGGTAGCTGGCGGTGGCGTGGGAGTATGGAATATGGATGTCACAAACTGTGACTCATAATCAGCCTGAGTCCGGCTACCAGAGGCCTCCCAATCGTGAGCCATCTCTGGATACGGCTGACGCGGTGGCGGTGAGGCGGCTGTGTCGGCATATATGTCTGCAAGGCTAAAACTCATCCGGTCATCCTGCATCTCTGGAGACTCATGATGCTCAGGCTGTGTCGGCATGTATGCAGGACCCTGCAAGGATAGCACAAATTTAGTAAATTTTAACTATCTTTGATTACAGTAAAAGCATAAATAAAATAAAGAATCACATACCGGGGGAAGAACTGGACGACCTTGCTCGTCACGGTAGGCGTGCCAACCGGCCATGTGCAGTACCCAACGATGATAATCCCACTCTGGCTGCTCTGATGGCTCCGGTGGCATCTCACTGTTCATAACAGCTGGCGCGTCAGGCTCGTCCGGCTGTACTGCGCGCCAATCAATATTCTCTCCGGCGTCTCGTAACATGGTGACCAGCTTTGCCTCCTGGCCATAGTCCGCAATGCATGGGGCAACCAAGTTCAACATCGCGTGCCCGACCGCTCTGTAGCCACGTTTTCCAAGACAAACGACTGAACGCGCGGCACCTTTAAGCGCTAACAGCAGCTACAAAAAAACGTTAGAAAAAATTAAAGTTATGATAAAAGGTTCATAACGCATAAAAATGTGTTGTTTTAGATGCATTACCTGGCGAGCACCTTTCCGGCCAGTAGGGGTATAACCATCGTCTTCGAATATCTGTGAGCGAAGAAACTCGCCGTAATCTCCCTCTATATACACCGAAGCCATGCCGACCCGCAGGTACCAAGCCTGATATCTCAATAGGGGATCTCCCTGGAACTGCATCGTATCAATCTCCGGCATCTGCCATAAGTGGGCACTCATATCGCCCGCCGTGATGTAGTACTCCGAGTGATGCTCACTCCAATCTCTATCCCAGTGATTACCGTGTGTTATCCTGTAATTCATATGTCAGTTGCAATTTAAAGACAAGAAATAATGTTAAGTACAAAAATGCTAAAAAGAACATAACTTACCCGTGTAGCCTCATGATCACAGATCTCGGGACGTCTGGATCTGCGGGGATGAGTGGAGGAAAATGAAACTGACGGAGCACCCGGTCTGGATAGTGGTGCTCCACTATCCAGAAGCACACCAGCGGTCCCCTGTAGAGCCACATCTCCTGATCATCCTCTACAATCTGCGGCAGCCTCCCCTCAGTGTATAGCTCATGGTACGGAGTCCAGCGCACCTGCGTCTCACCCAGACTCTGAATCTGAGATCGGACCGTCCTGATACCTGCTGTCTTCCCGTGAGGGTTGTCCTTGTACTCATGATGTCCGTACCATCTCATGCCGAATGCCAGCCGATTTCCATTTTCGGGCTCTCCCCATGGATCCTCGTTCGGCTGAGGTACCCCCACCGGTAGCCGTGACCACGACCAATGCTGCAGAAGCAGTACTGGCCCGTAGATTTGCTTAGTTTTCCGCTATATTTTCAAGAATACCAGCCGTCAGGGACAAGTTAAATAATTAAAATAAGACAACAAGTGCATGACAACGTAGGTAATTAAAATAAGACATAAATAACATACTGACCTTGCAACCGTGGCACAAGTTGGAGTAGAGATGTGCTAGGACGGCCCCACCCCAGTTGTACCGGACGCTCGACGGCTGAATGTCTCGCAGCAGCTCTAGATACATCATCGGGATGGTATCACCACTAGAATCAGCAAACATGACAGAACCAAATAGGTCCATCACGAATCCCCGTGTGTATCTGTAATATCAAAATTATAGAGCAACTCATTTTTCCGCATGAAACAGAGTACAAAATAAATGTAATACAAATAGTTTGTATGAGTACCTCTGAATCTCGATCGGAGTGGAATCGCTACCTAGACCTCTCGCAAACATAAGTCGCAGCTTCGTCTTGTCCAGACAGTACTTGGACTTCCCCCCGTTGCTGCGTATATCTGGCTCCGCTCCCAACAACTCAGCGAGCATGTAATTAATCGTCGTGCCATCTGGATCTGTGGGGTCAGATATGCCACCAACGGGCACGCCCTGGATAGGCAAACCCCAGAGAGCGCTAACGTCCTGGAGAGTCACTGTCATCTCTCCAAAAGGTAAGTGGAACGTGTGCGTCTCGGGGCGCCATCGCTCCACTAGTCCTGCAATCAGGGACGCGTTGATGGACTTAGCCTCCGACTGTAGAATATCGACCAAATGCTGCACCCCCAAATTTTGCAGATACGCCTCCATCATCGGGAAGTACTGCATGTCCGGATACCGACCCCTGGCATTTATAATTGCCTCACTCTGCGTTCAAAAAAGTGAACAACATGAAAACCTAAAAATACAAAAATTCAACAAAATCCAAACTTTAAAAAAAAAAAAAGTAATCAAGTACCTCTTTAGATGCCTCTGAGACTCGGTGCTCACCGTGAGGCATCCATAATAAAGGACTGAAATGATGCTGGCTGTCAGTGGGAATGGGCTCATCAACCGGGTCGGCTGCGGGTGGTCTCCTAGGCCGTCCCCTAGCCATCCTACGTTAAAAAAAATTCATTCCCTAATTAGTTCAACCACAATAAAGAATATATAAAGCTATATATCAAGCAATTTCCATCAAATTATTTTGCAATATGGTCCCTGCCAGTTCAACATTCTGGTTATCATACTTAATTAATTAATTAACTAGGGTTCGAATCTAATTATTAATTTACTTACTTAAATCATTTGTTATATTTTAATTTGAAGATAAATTGCTTATCTACTTAAAATATATTCTACGTAATTTAAATTGTTATTATTTGATCCCTAACTATTTACGTGTAATATAAAGGTGTTTCTTAATTAATTTAGCTACACGTAATGTAAATCTCAAGTACTTAACTTAATAAATGTTAGGACTTTAATTATACTATTTCTAAAGTCGTACAAATTTATCTTAATAATTTGCACAAGTTGATTAATTTAAAACTACAAAATAATATGTGATTATCTAATTATCCTATTAACTAAATTTTTGCAATCGTAATGATTCGAAAATATTAATATGTTGTTAATTAATTGTCTTCCATTAATTAACAACATATTTTAATTGTAAGTCATTTTCAGGTCCATAAATGACACGTTTATTTAATTTCATATAAAATGGGTGTGCGCCAACAGATGGCGTTATAATAAACAATAGTAGCAATGGATGAAGTTTCTCCTATGCACACTGATTTTACAAGGATAGGACAAATTGTTCAGTGAACACGTTCAGCGAGAGACAAGACTTTAGCCCTTGAATTAAGGGATGCGAGAAAAAATGGAAATGGAATTAGTAACGATGATAATTGAAAGGAACGAAATGGAAAAAAAAAAACAGCAACGATAAATAATATACAGGATCAAGTATAACAGAGAAGAAACATCTGGTAGTATAACTGCAGTCTACAGCTACTCACGATTAATAATTTTCATTAACAGCTCAAAACAATCATGTTTATTCTGTAAGCCTACCATATGGCAGGACATCAAATTGTTTGTTTATTTCAGGAAAACAAGTTTCAACTCAAATCCAAACTACTTGTACTAATTTATTATTGTACCAAGATTTAAAGCGACTAGGGCATTACACAAATTGCTTGCTAATAATCAGGAAAATAAGGAGATATGTAGAGAATTATACGGGCACTAAATTTATCCCAAAATTTCAGCTTAAAAGCACCAAATAAATTACCAACTACAAACAGTGCATCATATCACAAGATCTAATTCCACAAGATCTAATTAAAATTTCTACTTACTTTATAATTTCTAATTACTAAATTTAAAACATCTAATTACTTAACTACTTAATTAAAATTCTAAATTAATTTACCCAGTCATGGCCAATATACAATTCGGCTGAAGCCCAATTATTCAAAAATCACAAATTTGCATTTTAGTCCCTTATTCTTTTTAATTTACACAATGGCCTAATTTTATACAAAATTCCTCAAACAATTCAACAAATATCACGATAAGGTCCCTGTCAATTCAAAGTCAGTACCGGATTGCAGTACCGGTCGGTACCGGGGTAAGGAAACAAGAAATGGTGCAGTACCTGTCCTTAACGGGTCGGGTCGGGTGAAGAGGCGGAGGGGCGGATCGACGGCCTAGGAGGGGCGGCGAGGCGGAGGGGCGGAGGGGCGGAGGGGCGGAGGGTCGGAGGGGCGGAGGAGGCCTTCTTTCTTTTTTCCTTTTTTCTGGCGGAGCCGAAAATTCGGTTGTTTTTTTGTTCGGGCGAAGAGGCGACAGAGAAAGAGAGGAAGGGATCACGGGCGACGAAGGGTTTGAATTAAAAACCCAAACCGCTAGGAATCCTAGCGGTCCGAATAAAGAATTCCGGCCGCTAGGAATCCTAGCGGTCCGAATTTTTAATTCGGACCGCTAGGAATCCTAGCGGTTTGGGTAGAAATAAAAATATTTTAAAAACCTGGTTATTTATATTAAAATATATTTTTTTTTGGGTAAAAATAAAAATGTCGGGATAAATAAATATAAATAAAAGAATATGTAAATTAAATAAATAAATAAATAAAAATTTTAAAAGTATTAATAACTTCAGGTTATAATAAAATAATTATTTAATAACTTCTGGTTATTAAATTACTTGACTGTGCAATTATAAAATTTAATTTGAAATAACTTCGGGTTATATTTTCATCTAGTGACCTATAATAACTTCTGGTTATTATATTGATTTTATATGAAAATTTCAAATAAAACTTCAGGTTTTAATTGGGAATAACTTCAGGTTATTATTCATCCAGTGGCCTATAATAACTGCTGGTTATTTTATAGTAAAATTTATAATAGAACTTCAGGTTCTAAACAATTCTAATAATAACTTCTGGTTATTATTCTAATTGGGTAATACGAACTTCGTGTTCTTGATAAACTTTTATTTTTCGATAATAACTTCAGGTTATTATTCTATCATTCACTTCAAGGAATGATTCTTATAAACTAAAACAAACATAATAAAAAATTTAAATTAATGAAAGATATAATAATCAATCATACAAATTACTTACAGAATAACTTTGCAACTTCTTCCGAGCAACTCGTGCTGATAACGTGTTGTAAAATAAAGCAAAATAATAATAAACAAGATATTGAGAATGTATAAAGATGGCTATCTTTTATTCATATGCTTTTCTTTTGTCAATAATACAAACTTACAATCCTCTATTTATAGATAGAAAATGTAAATAACAAGCCATCTAAATTAATTCAATTGATAAATGAGGGAGATAAAACATACTTCATTAATGAGAAGTTTTGATGCAATTAAATGAACATCCATAACTTAATATATTTATAACAAAAGGAGAATTAAAGGGGAAATATATAAATATTGACATACGAAGTCCGTAGTTCTGGAGAAATGTTATGACCACGAAAAGTTCTCCATTGACTTCCTCCATTTCAACCTCATATTTTCTACTTTTACTTTTCATCTTTTCCGAATTTATTTTTATCGTGCATTTATTAGGCGCCGAGTTGGTCACGACATTTTTATTAATATCCAAAGTTAATTACAAATTAATATATATAAACACCTAGAACCGCTGGGTATTTCGAAAAATGCCCATACCGGCCAGAATCTGACCGGTTTTTTTTTTTAGAGACACTATGAAGAGTAAGATAATGAAATCTAGCACTGAAAATTTAAATTTTTTATTTAAATTATTTGTTATATTACTTCTTTTGATGTATAATTAGCATCTTTATATTGAAATACGCTAAATTACTTGAAATTATGTTGAATTACACTATATTACATTAAATTACGCTAAATTATGTTGAATTACGCTAAATTACATTAAATTACGCTAAATTACACTAATTTTGCTAATTATAATAAAATACGGTAAATTACGCTAAACTACGCAAAATTACGCAAAATTACGCAAAATTAGACCGATTTTGTGCCATCTTTCATAAATCATAAAAAATAGTAAAAAAATTCTAAAAATAGTAAAAATTGGTATTCTACAAGTTTCTAGTATCATAAGGAATGAATACTTGGGAGATAACTCACACATACTACATTACTAGTTGATGCTTGGCACAAGTTATGTATTTTTTTTTTAAATAAATATTCCATTAAAATCCAGCAAAAAAATTGGAGACAGCCCACATGCAGAGTAAGAAAGAAAAATGACGTTTCTAAAAAAATATAGGAGTAAAAAAATGAGAGGGATGAGGTGAATAATGGTAAAGTAATGTTAAAATAAATTGGAATTTGATAAATAGGATATAGGGTGATAGCTACATAGTTTTTTTTTTTTTTGTGAAGTATAAATGTGGAGGTCTAGCTTCTCTGTTCCATTAAACTACATAGTTCTTATCCATATTTTATTTGATAAGCTAAAGATTTTTTTTTCTCATTTGTATCTTTATTTGATAAGTTACTGAAAATAATTTTATATGTACTTGCCTTATAAAATACGATATTGTTAGAAAAAATAAACAACGAGCAATATTGATCTCTTAAATTAAATTTTACAATATTTTTTCATCTGAGAATCAACCTTTATTGTAGTGATTAAGATAATATTTTTAGAATGAAAGGTGGTAAGTTCGTAATTAAAATTATTATTTTTATAAATATTTAAAATTAAAATTATTAATCTTTTTTTCGAAAAATAGTATCCCCTCCACCTTAGGTGATATCATATCATATGAATACCGGAATTTGCCTGTAGGCCGAGCTCCAAGGCAGTTTCCTTTGGTGATAAAATGTGATTGTGTAGAATATTTTTTTTGAAATGATGTGATTACGTAGAATTAATAATCACTAAACTCTTTTAGACACATACGGAAACCCATGGGTTGACCAAATGGTTCTGTAAATCAACTTCCACCTTCGTTATTGAATTATTAGTTCAATCTTATATGTTATATGTGGCCGCAAGCCCGCAACCAACACCTGGGCGGAGCACGTGAATAATAGAAGCCATGCGTTACTACTTACTACTGTGCTTCAATGATCTATGACATACTTTGCTTCATAAATTCGTTATAAAGAATCAGAGTTGGGATTTTGGATTCATCATGCTTATGATGTCATAAAGCAAATCCCTTTCTGGTCTCTGCTAACGTCAAGATCTAGCGTCAGCAAACCTCTAGCCACTTTTTAGTGGACACTAAAAAAAATCAAATTAAATGAATACTATTTCAAGGTTTTTTTTTCAATCCTACCACCCACGCCAACTGTGTTCGCGCACCAAATTGGCGGGTGTGGGCACTGGGTTGGCGCACTGGGTGTGTGGACTGGGTAGGCACACCTAGGTGCGCGGACTGGGTTGGCGAACCGACCTCTTGTCAGTATAAACCCTTGCCGCTGCGGAATTTGGTGCTCAAACGAGACTTTTCGCGCACCCACCAATAGTAAAGCGGTAAGTTTTTTTATTTACTTTTTTTGTTGTTGTTTATAAATTAGGTAGTTGGGTATAGGTGTCCAAAATAGTCCAAATAAAGTAGAATTATATTAAATAATTAGAATGGTGTCCAAAATAGGTCCAAATAGAGTAGAATTGTATTAAATAATTAGAATGGTGTCCAAAATAGGTCCAAATAGAGTAGAATTGTATTAAATAATTAGAATGGTGTCCAAAATTGGCAATAATTTCAATTAGCTATATTATGTTGTATTTTAGGCCAAATTATTTTAGAAAATTACCAAATTAGACCAACTTTGACTAGAAATGCACTAAATTTACCCTGTGTTGTTTGGATTAACCCAAAATTGAATCGTTTTTTTTTACCGATGGTGCCAAAATGTTAGTAAATTATTAAAGTACCCTATTTGAGGTCCTTAAGACCAAAATTGACTAGAAATGCACCAAATTGTAGTATGGCGTCATCAAGCGGGACCAAGCAAACCAGTCTGCCTCATGATGATGTGGATTTGGATTTGAAGTTGGCCTGGATCGTCTTTCCGCATCTGACGACTAAGAGTATTAGTCCCGTTTGCTGGTTCCCGTACAATGACCACAAGATTAGAAATTCATATGTAAGGAAACATTTCAGCAAGTGATTGAACAAAGCGCAACTAATTTGGATTCGAGAAAGAAAATATGTGCTGATATGAGTGCCAATTTCAATATATCCCATGTTTTTCTTCGCATAGCTTTGGAGGTGCTTCTTGATTGTGACAATAATAATCATGATGATATTGTTCAAAATCAAGAGGTTGTCCAACATCCTACGTGATTGTAATCACGACATGTCCGATGGATTTAGATCAAATTTGGTCTGATTGTTTTATTAGAGTTGTTTTATCTGCTTTTAAGATTCGTGCAAATGATTTATTTTTGTAAGAGTTTATTTTAATGTTGAATTTGGTTCAATGCATGTATTGTTTTGAAAGGAGGAGAAAGGCTCTTTGGGTTTTTATTGACCCGTAAGAAAGATTCAGTCTCTCGTGTGATTGGAATCCCTCTAGTTTTAATTTAAGTCTGAAATTATGTCGTTTTTTATCTTTTGTTTTTCTTTTTAAAAAGGAAGAGTGTGTTGGTATTTTCCGTCGATGATCTTTTAATATCCAATAGATATGTTCAATTACTAAACTATAATAATTGAGATCCCAACTAATCTCTGTTTATTTTGTATGTTCAATTAATTTTAAAGTCCAACAATCTTATTCACCTCTACTCTATCAGAAAATGGGTTTTGGATCGGCAAATTATAAATAGTTTACGGAATGAAACATGCACTCAACAAAAATACTAAATTAATATCTGGTAAATATCGTTAAACACCCAAAGGTCGAGAATGTAATTAGGGATGGCCCAAGATTCAGAAAAGAAAAGAAAACAATATCCAGCCATAACTGTTTCTGTCTCACATGAATTGTTTTGAGTTGTTTTATCTATTTTGGGCAAGAGCGGGGTTTAAATGTCTCAATCGTGTCTTACATTTTTATTTTTATTTTCACATCTCTTATGTTTCATTTGTGTCTCGTATTCTTATTTTTATTTTCAAAGTTTAAACAGTCGGTCTGAATAGCTTAACATGATATTCATATTAATATATACTTGGAAACAAAATATTATATTTTTTTGAAAAACTTCTGCTAATTTATAAATAGATACGAAATTGCTATTTTTTCAAAATAATTCAAACACATTTAATATAAAAATTATGTTTGAATTCACTATTTAGACTTTAAAAATAAAAATAAGAATGTGAATGCGGAGTAGGTCCTATATCCATAAAAAAAATTGGGAAATAAATATATTGTTACTTCTTGTGAATAACAGAAACATGTTATTCTGATATCAACCATTCAAATTTTTTCATTCGTGAATCTCAACAAAATAAGTTTTTCATGCACAAATTTCGACAAAAACCTTAGGTGATATCATATGAATACCGGAATTTGCCTGTAGGCCGAGTTCCAATGCAGTTTTCTTTGAATTCACATTCTCCCCGATACCGTAATAGAGAATCTTTTACAATTATTAAATCTGGACTGGACCGTTCTTTTTAACTTGGCACGAATCTCAAAGCCCAATAATACTGCCCCTACGTTAGCCCGAATCTCAAAACGGTTGAGAGTTAATCTCAAACCGTAAAGTGAAGAGAATATTTTACAGTAATGAAGAGAGAATACTTGTCCGTTTCCTTTGATATGGAATGTGATTACCACATGTACGTAGAATTTAAAATCACTAAACTGGGCTGACGAAATGGTTAGTTTAAAGTGAACAGAACCAATCTGTGGCAGCCAACACCTGGGCGGAGTACGTGAATAATAGAAGCTATGCGTTACTACTATGCGTCAATGATCCATGACATACTTTGCTTCACAAATGATCGTTATGTAAAACCAGCTGCTTGTTCCGCCGCGTATATCCCAACCCATTCCCTCTCAATCACAATCATAAGTATATGTGGCCGCAACCAACACCTGGGCGGAGCAGGTGAATAATAGAAGCTATGTGTTACTACTGTGCGTCAATGATCTATGACATACTTTGCTTCATAAATTCGTTATAAAGAATCAGATCTTCTATGACATACTTTGCATCAGAATTGTTTTTTTTTTTTTTTGATTGAAATCAGAATTGTTTTCTGACCGCGTTTATTCAAAGGTCTTCGGGTCTGGAGATATTTGGGATTCCCAACCCAAATATTTTACTCTTTTATTAGTGCATAAAAGCACCTCGCGCAGGGTTTCAGGTCACAACGACAGGTGAGTCCCCTTCCCTATACGCTCCCCTCTACTGTTCAGTAAATTCCACTCATATTGGAGGAAGGAAGTGGCCAATTATTTGTATTTGTGTGCAATTTACAACTTACAACACCATCTGCAATCTCCTACTCGTCCGCAACAATGGTTAGCCCCCGTACAAAATTCTTTCTAATTCTTGTTCTACAACTTGTAATTCTGATTTTCGATTATCCCAGCAGTCCAAATTTTACTATTCCAAACACATCTCCATTTGATCCACCTCAGCAAACACAATTCAACCACCTTTATTATATGCCAACGTGTATTCACCTCCTCAGTAACTCTAAGGAAGCATTTCAGAAAGTGATCGAACAAAGCGCAAATGATTTGGATTCGAGAAAGAGAATATGTGCTGATATGAGTGCCAATTTCAATATATCCCATGTTTTTCTTCGCATAGCTTTGGAGGTGCTTCTTGATTGTGACAATAATAATCATGATGATATTGTTCAAAATCAAGAAGTTGTCCAACATCCTACGTGATTGTAATCAGGAGATGTTCGATGGATATCATATCAAATTTGGTCTAATGCTTGATCATAGTTGTTTGACTTTTAAGATTCGTGCAAATGATTTATTTATGCAAGAGTTTATTTTAATGTTGAATTTGGTTCAATGCATGTATTGTTTTCAAAGGAGGAGAAAGGCTCTTTGGGTTTTTATTAACCCGTAAGAAAGATTCAGCCTCACGTGTGATTGTAATCCCTCTAGTTTTAATTTAAGTGCGGGATTATGTTGTTTTATATCTTTTGTTTTCTTTTTAAAAATGAATAGTATGTTGGTATTTTCCGTTGATGATCTTTTAATATCCAATATATATGTTCAATTACTAAGCTATAATAATTGAGATCCCAACTAAGCTCTGTTTATTTTTGTATGTTTAATTAATTTTAAAGTCCAACAATCTTATTCACTTCTACTCTATCAGAAAACGGATTGTTTATCGGCAACTAAATAGTTTACGGAATGAAACATGCACTGAACAAAAACACTAAATTAATGTCTCGTAAATATCGTTAAACCCCCAAAGGTCGAGAATGTAATTAGCGATGGCCCAAGATTCAGAAAAAGAAAACAGAATAAAGAAAAGAAAAGAAAACAATATCCAGTCATAACTGTGTGTGTCTCACATGACAGTAGCACATCAAGAAGAAAAAGGGCACTTTGCAGCTTGTAGCTAATAATACAGTTAAGCATGTGCTTTGAGTTGCATAATCCAACATACTGAAAATAGTTTATATGGTTCCTTGTTGCTGGTTCGTGAAATTCTGCTGGCCCAAGCCAACTTTGAAAAATAAATAAACTCAAAACAATAAAAAAGGGGTAGTTCACTTGGCCCAACAAAGCTCGCCTCTCCTAATCCTCAAAGCTATACCAGGCTACCAGCAGCCCATTCTTTTGCAAAAGGAATATTCTGCATTGCATAGTTAAATGCACCGAAATTTTTTTAGTTAGCATCCAGAAAATCAATATTACATCAACACTATCTAACTCGTTTTTTTACATTCATACCACCCACGCGGATTCAGTATGCTCATCAAATTGAACTAGTGTGCGGACTGAGAAAGCGCACCGCCAGGTGCGCGGACTGGGGAGGCGCACCGCTTGGGCATACCACTAAATCATTTCTGAATTCTGATATTTCTTTGATAATATTACAGTGCGCGGACTTGTAATAATTTGTTAATTTGAGAGGTTAATTTGAAAATATGATATCTAATTAAAGATGCTCCAATTGGGCATACCACTAAATCATTTCTGAATTCTGATATTTCTTTGATAAGAGACATAATTAAAGAGGCGCCAATTGGAGACCTCTAATTCATTTCCGATATTTGTTTGGTAACCAACATAATTGAATAGAAATTAACCTCTCTTTAATATTCATTCTCTAAGTAATTAATTACTCTCTCTCCTCTCCTTATTAAGGGACCCCTAAGACCAATACATTCTCTCCGAATTCCTTTAGTTTCTCTAAATTAAAGTAATGAACTCCTCTGATTTATTCTCCAATTAACATTTTGTCTCCATCTTATTCAATTTTGATTCTTGCCGAATATGATGAAGTTATCATCAGTTGCTTCTATGATCGTATCCTAATAAATAGTGACATTTCTAAATTATCTTGATTACGATTTTAAGTTTTGCACGATAGAGACAAAATACGGTTAAGGATCATGTCTCGTACACAACCAGATAATATTGTTTCAACTTGATTTATTTTATTTTATTTATGAATTTATTTAAATCTGAATTTTTGAAAATTTATCCCAACAATTTTAAGCATATGGATCTCCGACATTTTTATTAATATCCAAAGTTTAATACAAATTATTAATTATATCCGGAGTTCAAAATTTTCGCTAAAAATACCCAAACCGGCCAGAAAATGGCCGGTTTACGCCCCCCACTAAACCGGCCATTTTCTGGCCGGTTTACTCTTTTTTTTTTTTTTTTTTTTTTAAACCAGCATTATTGAACTTCTAGATATTAATAAAAATGTCGGGTATTAGTCCACAGAAAAATGTCGCCATAAAATAATATAGCACATATACTCTTATAACTACATGATATACGTCATTCTATAATTTACGACTTACGATTTATAATCGAATTTTTTTTCAAAATAATTTATAACATGATACGTTTCAAAAGTAAAATGATAATTTTTTAATTTTGTAATCGACTTACGACTTACGTCATTCTATTTTAATTTTGTAATATTTTCTGTTTAGCATTATCATGATAAATTTTTTTATCTGTAAAATATAAAAATAGTACCATAAAAGCACATATACACAAGAACCGAAATATAGGATAATCCAAATATACCAAACATAAATAGCATATCAAATATAAATAGTACAAAACTACTAAAAATACAACTAAAACGGAGATGGAGAATATCGCTGAGCCGATACTCCGGCGTTCGCCCGGCGCCTGCGCGGCCAGGCTCTCTCTCTCTCGGCGTCATCGGCAGACCTGAGTATCTGATCGGCGGCATCCCATATGGCATCACCCGTAGGGACTGTCGGTACTGGCGGAGGTGTACCAAAGGTAGATGCAGCGAACTCAGTCCCAAAGGCAGGCTGAGTATGAGACCCGCTACCACTCTCCTCTCCATCATGCGGCATCTCTGTGCCATATCGGGGTACACTCGGTGCCGAGCTGAACTCATCATCGAATAAGCCGTAGTCCTGGAGACTGTACGAGAGGGACTCCATATAAGAAGTATCGGTCTCCGCAGGTGGTGGCTGTGGCGGCATCTCTGCCGGACCCTGCAATCATACACATAAATTATTAAATTTGATCTGAATGAAGAAATTTATTAAAACCTGACAGATACTGAAGTATGACATACATAAGGCTGCACCGGACGTCCATGCTCGTCGTACCATGCCTGCCACCCAACGCCGGACAATACCCAATCATGGTAGTCCCACTCTGGATGCGAATCGGGAGAAGGTGGGAACTCCTGTCCAATAATCGGCTCCGGGTCAGGCTCGGTCGGATCTATCTCACGCCAGTTGATGTTCTCTCCGGCATCTCGCAGCATCATGATGATCTTCCCACCGTGCCCGGCATCCTCAACCGCATTTGCATTTTTCTTGAGGATGCGGTACCCAAGATATCGCCAGTTCTTCTTGCCCATCGTGGAGATCCCATGAGCGCACTCCTTGATCCCCGCCAAAAGCTGAAACAAAATTGGCATGTCAGATCAAACATTGATGAACTATTAAGTTAGAGAAAAACTATGTAGTTTTAGGTGACTTACGCCACGAGCGAATGAACGGCCGTTAGGATGGTAACCATCATCAGTCTGGATCATGTCACGGAGATGGGCACCGTAATCGCCCCACAGATAGACACTGGCCATGCAGATCTGCACGTACCAAGCATCGTACCTCAACTGGGGATCTCCCTGGGTCTGCCGAATCGGATCTGGCTCGTGATAGAAGTCCAGATACTGAGGATCCTGGGCTGTCCCGCAGTATGCATCAAAATGAGTGCACCAGTCCTTATCCACCCGCCCTCGGTGGTTCATCCTGTAAGAAAGACGTTAGTTGCAATACAAAGTCATCAAGTAATATGAGAAATTTGACAATAGACTACGACTTACCTGTGCAGGTGTCTGTGCGTGTGCATCGGCAAAGATGGGTCTGCGGGAATAAATGCCGGTCGATCAAATTGGCGGAGCACCCGATCTGGGTAGTGGTGCTCCACTGTCCAGAAGTGTATGAGTGGACCTCGGTAGAACCACATCTCCTGCTCCTGCTGGTCAATCACCGTGACCGGCAAAAGGTGCTCCAAGTAGAACTGCTCGTAGGGCGTCCACTCAACTAGAACGGATGGCAGACTCTGGATCTCTGACCGGACTGGACTGATCCCAACGGTAGCACCGTGGGTCCGATTCTGGTAGTTGTGGCCACCGTGCCACTTCTTGCCGTATGCCGGGCATCTCCATATATCCGGCTCGCCCCATTGCGGCGCCACATTGGGGATATAACGGCCCACCGGTAGCCGTGACCACGACCAGTGCTGAAGCAGGAGCACCGGCCCGTACATCTGCTTCACACTCGGCTGCATTTTCAAGAACATTAGACGTCAGTGTATTTTGATGGAATGATTGATTAAATAATTTACGCTAAATTAAGAGTTGGTGACTTACCTCACTACTACGGCACATGTGAGAATACAGATACGCCAGGACGGCTCCACCCCAGTTGTACCGCTCCGGCTGCTCAAGGTCTCGCAGCAGCGGTAGATACATCATCGGCATATGGTCACCGCTGGAATCAGGAAACATGACAGAACCAAAAAGGTCCATCACGTAGCCCCGTGTATATCTGCAATACAAAACATATAAAAATTCTAATATAATCCTCGTATTATAAATTGATTAATAGAAACAAGTTATAAAATTTACCTCTGAATCTCCTCCGCGGTGGAATCTGCCGAGAGACCTGTGCTGAAGTGCTGTCGCAACCTCGTCATCCGCAAATGAAATTTGGACCTCCCATGGTCCCCAATGAGATAGTCCGGATCAGCTGCCAACAACTCATCGACATCACCTCTGAATCTGGTGCTGTTAGAGACGCCGCAGACGGGTGTGCCACGGATAGGCAAACCCCAAAGAGCACTCACATCCTGGAGAGTCACCGTCATCTCTCCGAATGGCATGTGAAACGTATGCGTCTCGGGACGCCATCGCTCCACCAGTCCAGCAATGAGAGAAGTATTGATGATGTTTTTCTCTGTCCGCACGATGTCCACAACCTGGTAGAGACCCAGGCTAATGAGGTACAGGGCCATCATATCGTAATACTGCATGTGAGGACACCGCAACTTCACATCTAACAGACCCATGTCCTGCGTTGAAAAAGGTAATCCGCATGGTGATAACATAATAAAATTTAAACCCAACAAAATTTAAAGAAATCTAAGAAAATGAACGTACCTCACGAGAAGCTAGTGAGACTCGGTGCTCGCTGTGGGGAATCCACAGGAGAGGACTGATGTGCTCCGTGCTGCTAGTACTGATCGGCTCGTCCACTACTGGCCGTGCTCTAGACATCCTGATGTTTAAAATAACCTAATTTAGGTAAAATTACGCTTAATTAGCCTAATTATGGTAAAAAATGCCAAAATAACCTAAATATTGGTCAACCATGCTAATTTCGGTCAAATGACGCTTCATTAGCATAATTATGGTACAAAGGGCCACAATACCCTAAATATTGGTTAACTGTGCTAATTACACTAAATTACGCTTAATTAGCCTAATTATGGTTAAAAATGCCAAAATACCCTAAATATTAGTCATCTGCGCTAATTTCGATCAAATTACGCTTAATCAGCCTAATTATGGCCAAAGTAACCAAAATACACTAAATATTGATCATCTGTGCTAATTACACAAAATTACGCTTAATTAGCATAATTATGGTAAAAAGGGCCAAAATACCCTAAATATTAGTCAATTGTGCTAATTTCGGTAAAATTACGCTTAATTAGCCTAATTATGGTAAAAAAAACCAAAATACCCTAAATATTGGTCAACCGTGCTAATTACACTAAATTACGCTTAATTAGTCTAATTATGGTAAAAAGGGCCAAAATACCCTAAATATTGGTCAATTGTCCTAATTTCGGTAAAATTACGCTTAATTAGCCTAATTATGGTAAAAACAACCAAAATACCCTAAATATTGGTCAACCGTGCTAATTACACTAAATTACGCTTAATTAGTCTAATTATGGTAAAAATGCCAAAATACCATAAACATTGGTCAACTGTGCTAATTTCGGTAAAATTAAGCTTAATTAGCATAATTATGGTAAAAAAAACCAAAATACCCTAAATATTGGTCAACTGTGCTAATTACACTAAATTAAGCTTAATTAGTCTAATTATGGTAAAAATGCCAAAATACCATAAACATTGGTTAACTGTGCTAATTTCGGTAAAATTAAGCTTAATTAGCATAATTATGGTCAAAATGACCAAAATACACTAAATATTGGTCAACCGTGCTAATTTCGGTAAAATTACGCTAAATCAGCCTAATTCTGGTAAAAAGGATCAAAATACACTAAATATTGGTCAATTTAGCTATTTACACTAAATTACAACAATATACTCTAAATTCTAACACCTAAACCCTAAATCCTAAACCCTAAAATAAATAAATTAAAAATTAAATTAGATAAAAAAAAAATTTACCTCAAAGAAGAGAGTATTAGGTTGAGAGATGAGAGAATTGTGAGAGGAGAGAGAGAAAAAGGAGTATATATAGGGGTTTTTGCGGGTAAAAAAAAAAAAAAGAGTAAACCGGCCAGAAAATGGCCGGTTTAGGGGGGGCGTAAACCGGCCATTTTCTGACCGGTTTGGGTATTTTTAGCGAAAATTTTGAAGTCTGGGTATAATTAATAATTTGTATTAAACTTTGGATATTAATAAAAATGTCGGTATGGATCTTTTATCTGGATTTTTATTTATGTTTTGATTTAATATCTAACAGTTTTGAATTAAACTCCACAAGCAAAACAGGAAAGTGAGATAAGCTTAAATGTGGAGATTTTTCCTTTCAAAATGTATGTATTTTATTGAACGATCTAGTATATGAGATATGTGTGTATGTTTTGAATTTGTAAATTAATTAGTTTGTCATACATAAAATAAGATATTAAAAAAAAGCATCAAAATTATTTCTCTACCTTTAATCGCTTGGAAAAATGACTATACAAATTTTAAACTAGTTCTCATGATCATATATATAGTTCATTGTTTGAAATCCAATCTAACATATTTTAGATTAAACTTACAAATTCTTTTTTCTAATAATTTTATCTTCGTCCCATTGATCATGTGAATGGTGAGAAACTTAAGATAAAAGGATATTTCATTAAAAAAAAATCATTGTCGCTCATAAAATAGTTGTGTTAAAAAATTTGGAGAATGAAGATACTTTTATAGAAATTGTCTTACTTGGAAAAAAAAATTCTTTATAAAATCAAAATATAGTTTTGAGTTGTTTTATCTATTTTGGACAAGAGCAGGGTTTAAATGTCTCAATCGTGTCTTACATTTTTATTTTTATTTTCACATTTCTTATGTTTCATTTGTGTCTCGTATTCTTATTTTTATTTTCAAAGTTTAAACAGTCGGTCTGAACAGCTCAACATGATATTCAAATTAATATATGCTTGGAAACAAAATATTACATTTTTTTGAAAAACTTCTACTAATTTATAAATAGATACAAAATTGCTATTTTTTCAAAATAATTCAAACACATTTAATATAAAAATTATGTTTGAATTCACTATTTAGACTTTAAATATAAAAATAAGAATGTGAATGCGGAGTAGGTCTGATGTCCATGAGACCTACTTTAAGTTTAATAAGGTTCAAAGTCATCAGGTATACTTTAATATATGTACACTCCGTTTCAATATTTATACGTGTCCACTTTAATTTTCGTGAGCATGAATTTTAAAACAAATTAGACGGTTTTGACTTCCATTTAAACCCACCATCGGGCTTACTCTGCTCTACGGATGATAAATATAAGAAAATTTTCACAAACTATCAATGAAATCCCTGACTCCACATTTCTCACGTGTGGATGGGCTTAATAAATTAATAAATTATATATCACAAAATTTGCAAATAGAACCGTTTGTGCAAAAGGATTGTCATTGACCCCATAAATTTCGAAACACGAAACCACGTCACATGCCTCGCCAATTGCGCGGATTCGCGGCAGCTATATTTATAATAAAATCCCCAAATTACCCTTGGCATCATTTCTTCCGTACAAAAGAAAAATACTTTGACTTACTGATAATGTTAGAAAAATTAATCCTACGTGTCGTGATTAATTTTCTTCTCTACTTTTGGAGCCATTTTTATACACAAAGGGCGGTCCCCATTAGAAGTTATATGTGGCCGCAACCGACACCTGGGCGGAGCACGTGAATAATAGAAGCTATGCGTTACTACTTACTACTGTGCGTCAATGATCTATGACATACTTTGCTTGGTAAATTCGTTATATAGAATCAGATCTTCTTGTTCTATGACATACTTTGCTTCATAAATTCGTTATGAAGAATCAGATCTGCTTGTAACGCCGCAAGTCTGGACTTTGGTACTTGAGGTTTGTCCTTTGAATTAAGTAATTCAAAAATTAGATTTTAAATCGGGACCGTTCGATTCGAATCCATAAACATCCTCTAAAGTTCTCGGTCTCCCGAGTCTTTCCCTTGCTCATATATATATCTCGCATCCTATCCACCTCTCAAAGCACAAATTCATCGCTCTCTCTCTCTGAACTTCTTTGGACTTTGCGAATCAAAGAAAAGTCCAAATCCAGTAATTTTAAAAGATTACCTGTTACGGTAAAGGGAAGCATCTGATCTGCTGGCGGAGCACTTACATAATAGAAGCACGAGAATAAATTCCTTATAAAGAATCAGATGGCTGCCACGTGTCTTCCAAGGTCTTGATCCCAAGTCCCAACACCATCTCCAATCTCCAACTCAGCCGCAACAATGGTTAGCCCCCGTACAAAATTCTTCCTAATTCTTGTTCTACAACTTGTAATTCTGATTTTCGATTATCCCAGCAGTCCAAATTTTACTCTTCCAAACGCATCCCCATTTGATCCACCTCAGCAAACACAATTCAACCACCTTTATTATATGCCAACGTGTATTCACCTCCTCAGTAACTCGAAGGAAGCATTTCAGCAAGTGCTCGAACAAAGCGCAAATGATTTGGATTTCAGAAAGAGAATATGTGCTGATATGAGTGCCAATTTCAATATATCCCATGTTTTTCTTCGCATAGCTTTGGAGGTGCTTCTTGATTGTGACAATAATAATCATGATGATATTGTTCAAAATCAAAAGGTTGTCCAGCATCCTACGTGATTGTAATCACGACATGTCCGATAGATATTAGCCTATATTTGGTCTGATTTTATTTTTTATTAGAGTTGTTTGATCTGCTTTTAAGATTCGTGCAAATGATTTATTTATGCAAGAGTTTATTTTAATGTTGATAGAGACATCAGACTGAATTTGGTTCAATGCATGTATTGTTTTGAGAGGAGGAGAAAGGCTCTTTGGATTTTTATTGTAATCACGACATATCCGATGATATTAGATTAAATTTGGTCTGATTTTTTATTAGAGTTGTTTGATCTGCTTTTAAGATTCGTGCAAATGATTTAGTTATGCAAGAGTTTATTTTAATGTTGATAGAAACATCAGACTGAATTTAGTTCAATGCATGTATTGTTCTGAGAGGAGGAGAAAGGCTCTTTGGGTTTTTATTAACCCGTAAGAAAGATTTAGTCTCTCGTGTAATTGGAATTCCTTTAGTTTTAATTTAAGTCCGAGATTATGTTCTTTTTTATCTTTTGTTTTTCTTTCTAAAAAGGAATAGTATAAAAAGGAATAGTATGTTGGTATTTTCCGTCGATGATCTTTTAATATCCAATAGATATGTTCAAATTTGGTTCCTCTATCATCACTTTGAAGCCTATGCTAAAATTTAAAAAAAAAAAAAAATACTGAACCAACAATCCAACATACTCAAAATAGTTTATATGGTTCCTTGTTGCTGGTTCGTGGAATTCAGCTGGGCCAAGCCCACTTTGAAAAAGAAATAAACTCAAAACAATAACAAAGAGGCAGTTCACTTGGCCCAAAAAAGCTCGCCTCTCCTGATCCTCTCCCAACAAACTAAGAAAGCTATACTAGCATCTAGAGTGAGAAAAATAGCACGGCGGAGCCAGCTCCGTCACGAAACGGCACTGTTATGGCACGGTTATGACACGGAACAGCACGGCACGCGTGTCAGTTACGTAACTCATGTGTCCCGTGCCGTGACCATTTGCGTACCGTGCTCATCTTTTGAAACTTTGGCACAGCACATAGTCACGCGAGTCACGTGTAATTATGACTTAGATATTTATTTAATAGTGAATCTTGAATAAACTAACCTAAATTATGATTAAATGGTCACGTGAGTCACGCGAGTCACGTATGGTCACGGCACATTTAAGCACGGCGTGACTCACGTGGCGTGACTATTTGCGTGTCGTGACCACCCATTGACATTTTAGTCACAGCATAGCACGGCACGTGAAAAATTAACTTAGTCACGGCATAGCACGACACAAGACCAAAGTCATAGCGTGCTAATCACGGCACGGCACATGACGTTTTTTCCACTCTACCAGCATCTCATTCTTTTGCAAAAGGAATATTCTGCGTTGCGTAGTTGAATGCATGGTAATAAAGTAGTTTTTTTAATATATAATTCTTAATAATTATGTAGTTTTATTTAACATACAAATAAATAATTTTAATAAGAAGTAGGCGTTGACCGTTGAATGCATGGTAAGAAAGTGTGCCCTCAATTGCTTCCACGTAGAGATAAATCAGCTTGCTTTTGTGTCTTTTTTATTGTCCCCATAAAAGTTCAATGAAGATTGAAGGGTAAGGTGAGGAGTAAAAAAAAAATTCATATAAAATGTGTGTTTTATAGTTAAAAAAAAAAACTTAAGAAGCAGTAAGGGTAAATTTTGCTGGAGGTCACTAAACTTTGTTATTTGTCACGAATTGGTCATTCAAGTTTGATTTGTTCATTTTTAGTCATTCAACTTTGTCATTTGTCCCAATCAAATCAATATATATTTTTCTGTCCAAAATCTTAACGGAATATTTAGTATTTTGGATGGAATATGCTCATTTTGTTAGTATTTTGGATGGAATGAGAATATTCCGTTAAGATTTTGGACAGAAAAGTATATAGTGACTTGATTGGAACAATGACAAAATTGAGTGACTAAAAATGGACAAAATAAACTTGAATAACCAATTCGTAACAAATAACAAAGTTTAGTGACATCCAGCGAAATTTACCCAAGCAGAAAGATGAAGTTTTTGTTGAAACTTGAGTTTGAAAATTTTAAAATTTTCATTTTAATATATTTGTTTAAAGAGGGATGCTTCTATGGACATAAGGACCTATTTGTAAAATAAACATATTTTCATTTTCAAAGTTCAAACAGTCGATCCGACCATTCAACATTATCTCCATATTAAAATGTACTTCGAGGTCAAATTTTACATTTTTTTGAATTTTTTTACTATTTATTAAGTATTTTACAAAACTATTCAAATTCAGACTATTGAATTTTGTACCCATCTTAATAAATAGTAAAAAAATTCAAAAAAATGTAAAATTTGACCTCCAAGTAAATTTTAATATGGAGATAATGTTGAACGGTCGGATCAACTGTTTGAACTTTGAAAATGAAAATATGCTCATTTACAAATAGGTCCTTATGTCCATAGAAAAATTTGCCTTGTTTAAAATCTCCACTTGTAATAATATTTGTTAATTTGAGAGGTTAAATTGAAAATATCATATCTAATTAAAGATGCTCCAATTGGGCATACCACTAAATCATTTCTGATATTTCTTTGATAACAGACATAATTAAAGAGGCACCAACTGGAGACCTCTAATACATTTCCGATATTTATTTGGTAACCAACATAATTGAATAGAAATTAACCTCTCTTTAATATTCATTCTCTAAGTAATTAATCACTCTCTCTCCTCTCCTTATTAAGGGACCCCTTAAGACTAACACATTCTCTCCGAATTCCTTTCTCTGATTGGTATCTCTTACACCTTGTTTGGATGGAGAGTAGAGGAAGGAAGGGGAGATGAAGAATGGAAGGGAATAGAATGGGATAGAAAGAAAGATTAACATATTCAATTTCTTCGTGTTTTGATGATTAATGAGAAAAAATAAATTTTATTTTATTTTCCATCTTATTTTTTTTTGGTTGATTAAAATTTAGAAGGTTAATGAGAAATTCGGTGGTTATTGTAGGTTTGTGATAAAAAACTTGTATGAGAATTATATAGGTAAGATAGAGTTGAGCATTTGTACTATTTTTTCTAAAAAATATTTGCAACAAATTTTTTTTTTCATTTGTTACACTCCAAATCGAGAGGGAAACCGATTCTATGATGTATCCTAATAAGTAGTGACATTTCTGAATTATCTTGATTACGATTCTAAGTTTTGCACGATAGAGACAAAATACGTTTAAGGATCATGTCTTGTACACAATCCAGATAATATTGTTTCAACTTGATTTATTTTATTTTATTTATGAATTTATTTAACTATCTGAATTTTTGAAAATTTATCCCAACAATTTTAAGCATATGGATCTTTTATCTGGATTTTTATTTATGTTTTGATTTAATATCTAACAGTTTTGAATTAAACTCCACAAGCAAAACAGGAAAGTGAGATAAGCTTAAATGTGGAGATTTTTCCTTTCAAAATGTATGTATTTTATTGAACGATCTAGTATATGAGATATATGTGTATGTTTTGAATTTGTAAATTAATTAACATAAAACAAGATATGTAGCAAGTTATTAAAAAAAATGCATCAAAATTACTTCTCAACCTTTAATTAATCACGTGGAAAAACGATTATACAAATTAATTTTAGATTAGTTCTCATGATCATTTAGTTCATTTGTTTGAAATCCAATCTAACATCTTTTAGATTAAACTTGCAAATTATTTTTTTAGATTAATTTTAAACTTCACCCCATTAATCATGTGAATTTTGAGAAATTTAAGATCATAGGATATTTCATTAAAAAAAAATCATTGTTGCTCGTGAATAGTTGTGTATTATAAAAAACTAGTCAAGTATTTTTATATTTTTTATTTCAAAGTTCAAATAATCGATCTAAACTCTGAGCTTGATCTCCATATTAATATATACTTAGAAACAAAATTTTATATTTTTTTTACTTTTTACTATTTAAGTATTTTTAGATAGGAACAAAATCAATATTTTTTAGAAGATTCTGATCCATCCAAAAATTATAATTTGTACTTGTCTAAAAAAATAGTAAAAAAAAGTTACAATAAATATAAAATTTAATCTCCAAGCACCATTATAAGTTATATGTGGCCGCACCCGCAAGCAACACCTGGGCGGAGCACGTGAATAATAGAAGCTATGTGTTACTACTATGCGTAGTGATACACGACATACTTTTATAACAACCATCGCTATGCAAAATCTGAGTTGATGAAATGTGATTACCACATGTATGTTAATCTTACCAACACCTTTATAAGTTATATATGTGGCTGAACTTAATAGAAGTTATATGTGAATAATAGAAGCTATGCGTTACTACTATGCGTCAGTGATCCACGACATACTTTTAATTTCCAATTTCGTTATGCAAAATCTGAGTTGATGAAATGTGATTACCACATGTATGTTAATCTTACCAACACCTCTATAAGTTATATATGTGGCTTTACTTCTATTAAGTTATATGTGAATAATAGAAGCTATGCGTTACTACTATGCGTCAGTGATCCACGACATACTTTTAATTTCCAATTTCGTTATGCAAAATCTGAGTTACGCTGTATCATTAGGGATTATTGTGAAAAATATCGGCTCGGTTTGTTGGATTCCCAACCCAAATATTTTTTTACTTGAATAATTGCACCACACGCGTATGTTCCATTTCCCAAACAGAAAGCAAAATGGCCAAGCGGCAGACCCAAAGTCCCAACCCAAATATTTTACTCTTTTATTAGTGCATAAAAAGCAGGCCAGTTATTTGTTTAGTTTGCAATTTACAACTTACAACACCATCTCCAATCTCCAACTCGCCCGCAACAATGGTTAGCCCCCGTACAAAATTCTTCCTAATTCTTGTTCTACAACTTGTAATTCTGATTTTCGATTATCCCAGCAGTCCAAATTTTACTATTCCAAACGCATCTCCATTTGATCCACCTCAGCAAACACAATTCAACCACCTTTATTATATGCCAACGTGTATTCACCTCCTCAGTAACTCTAAGGAAGCATTTCAGAAAGTGATCGAACAAAGCACAACTGATTTGGATTCGAGAAAGAGAATATGTGCTGATATGAGTGCCAATTTCAATATATCCCATGTTTTTCTTCGCATAGCTTTGGAGGTGCTTCTTGATTGTGACAATAATAATCATGATGATATTGTTCAAAATCAAGAGGTTGTTCAACATCCTACGTGATTGTAATCACGACATGTCCGATAGATATTAGATCAAATTTGGTATGATTTTTATTAGAGTTGTTTGAGTTTATTTATGATTCGTGCAAATGATTTATTTATGTAAGAGTTTATTTTAATGTGGAATTTGGTTCAATGCATGTATTGTTTTCAAAGGAAGAGAAAGGTTCTTTGGGTTTTTATTGATCCGTAAGAAAGATTCAGTCTCTGGTGTGATTGGAATCTCTCTAGTTTTAATTTAAGTCCGAGATTATGTCGTTTTTTTATCTTTTGTGATGATCATTTAATATCCAATAGATATGTTCAAATTTGATTCCTCTCTCATCACTTTGAAGCTATGTTAGTCGGATACTTCAAATTGGGCTCCGTACCCGTATCGGGTGCGTATCGGATACCGATACGCGCCCGATACGGCATCGATACGTATCCGATACGCCAGCTGGCGTATCAGCTTACGTGGCGTATCCTAAATCATCCGATACGGTCTCCGATACGTCTCTGACACTTCTGGATACGGCTCTGACACTTTTGGATACTTTGGATACGGCTCTGACGCGCTCCGTAGAATGGAACAAAGTCTGTACACCGCGCATGCACCATCAGCTGAGCTGAAGTCTGTACACCGCGCATGCACCATCAGCCAAAATTCATTTTTTTCAAGGCAAGCAGAATCGAACCCGCGTACTCTTATCCAAACTATACACCCCTTTACCACTACACCACTACATATTTGCTGTTAGAAGTTAGTATCCTTTATATTTAATATATAGCTGGCTATTTAATCGGAGCCGTCCATCTTGATGGAACCTTTCGATACCAGGCGATCGCCAGCTGTTCTCTTCTAGTACGGGGATGGCAGCGATATCAGTATTCACTGCTTAGTAAATTTTTTATAAAGATTTTATATATATAACTGTTGAATAAAAAATATAATAAAAATAATAAAATAATATATATAATAGCCGTATCGTATCTTTGATTTTTTAAAATTGCCGTATCGCCGTATCCGTATCGTATCCGATACGATACCCGTACCCGTATCCATGCAACATAATTTTGAAGCCTATGCTAAAATAAAAAAAATACTGAACCAACAATCCAACATACTGAAAATAGTTTATATGGTTCCTTGTTGCTGGTTCGTGAAATTCAGCTGGGCCAAGCCCACTTTGAAAAATAAATAAACTCAAAACAAAATAAAAAGAGGCAATTCACTTGGCCCAACAAAGCTATACCAGCATCCCATTCTTTTGCAAAAGGAATATTCAGCGTTGCGTTGAATGCATGGTAATAAAGTAGTTTTTTTAATATATAATTGTTAATAATTATGTAGTTTTAACATACAAATAAATAATTTTAATAAGAAGTAGGTGTTGACCGTTGAATGCATGGTAAGAAAAACCAGCTTGCTTTTGTGTCTTTTTTATTGTCCCCTGAAAAGTTCAATGAAGTATAAGATGAGGAGTAAAAGTTTTTTTTTCATATAAAATGTGTGTTTTGTAATTTAAAAAAAAAAACTTAAGAAGCAGAAAGATGAAGTTTTTGTTGAACCTTCAGTTTGAAAATTTTAAAATTTTCATTTTAATATATTTATTTAAATTCTCCACTTATAATATTTGTTAATTTGAAGGGTTAAATTGAAAATATCATATCTAATTAAAGATGCTCCAATTGGGCATACCACTAAATCATTTCTGAATTCTGATATTTCTTTGATAACAGACATAATTAAAGAGCCGAAATTTTTATTTATAACATTTTAAAAAAATAAATTAATAAAATAACCATTGTTTCTGGTCAATTCCATATCTAACACGGCCGCAGAATGCCGGAGCGGACCCCCATATGGGTCCGCAGAATGCCGGAGCGGACCCGGGTCCGCACTATGCCGGAGCGGACCCTGTTCTTTATATTCCGAAAATGACAGCGAAATTTCATTTCACACTCTCACACCTTCTCTCCTGAGTTATCTGTAAGTTTTTTCTCTCTTCTTTTAAATTTTTTATTTTTATTTCAGTAGATTAATAATTTAATTAGAATAATTAATTTAGCAATAATTAAATTAGAATAATTTAATTAGAATAATTAATTAGAATAATTAATTTAGTTAATTTTTAATTGTAGGTTTCTTCTGTATTGAATTGAAAAAATGGCTCTTATGGTATCCATCTACACTGGTGGGGATGTATTAACAGGTCCTAATGGGGTTTACTACAGTATTGGACCTGTTACTGTGATCCCGGTATTGCCAGGTACGGATTATTTGGGACTTAAATCAAGTATATGTCAGAATTTGGGGTTGGATCAGGGTCAGTATGACCTTAAAATTGATGCCAAAATTAGCATGCCGACTAGTTCGGCACAAACCTGGTTCCAACTATTTCCAATTCAGAATGAGGGAGTCTGGCAGGTATTGTATAACCAAACTCATGAGTTTTTCTGGGGGTGCATACAAGATAATTGACCTATATGTGGAGGTTACCAGAGCCCGGCGTTCGAACCCAGTTCAGAGGTTAATCCAGGGTCGTAGTCGGGGTAACTCATCCGGCTCTAGTCCATCCCCTGTCCAAATTGACCAACCGTCCAGTAGTCGGGCCCCAGTTCAGAGAGACCGACCCTCCCGTCGGGCCCCATCCCAGACTGACCAGCCTTCATCTAGTCGGACCGCTCATTGGGGTCAAACTTGTAATCCGGATGAATCTGATGAAGAAGTGGATCCGGAAATACTAGAGGCAGAGGAAAATTGGGGTCATATTGATCCTGAGGGTATGAGCGATTATTCTGACCAGGAAGATACCGGGCCTGTGCTCGGAATATCAAGGAAATTCAAGATGGATCGCGGGTTTCAGATAATGGATCGCGGGTTTCAGCACCCGATTCATGCTTTCAACGACACATCAGGGTTTATGGAAGCCAATTCGGGTTTGTTTGGAAGTAGGGCAGAGTATGAGAATGAATTGTCCGAGGGACAAACATATGACTCAAAAGAGGAAATGAAGAGCGCAATTGCCAGGTTTCACATCCTTTGCAACAAAGAGGTAAAACCTACGCACAGTGACCGCACAAGAATGAGGTTCAAGTGCAAGGACAGTTACTGTGGGTGGTACATACTCGCAAGGGCCACCGGTTATGGAACACAGTGGCGTGTCTCCAAATGCCCAACACAACATTCATGCCACGCAGATGCGACAAGAACAGATCACGCCCAGTTGTCAGCTGCTATGGTTGCCGAGTGTATATCCGCTCACATGAGGAACGATGTCGACTTGAGTATTCAGGCTGTCCGAATTGCTGTTGCTGAAAGGTACAACGGTCAGATACCGGCGTACAACAAACTATGGCGTGGCCGTGAGTTGGCAATAGCCCGTCAATTTGGCAGTTGGGAGGGGTCATACGCTCTTGTAGTTCCATTGTTGGAGGCAATCAAAAGAAGCAACCCAGGTACTACATTGTTCCTTCAATTTTTACGTCATTTCATTATCAATCAAAAATTGAACTTATTTTTTTAAATTTATTGACAGAAACATTGTTTGAGGTGACCTCATATCCCACTGGTGAACCTGGACCATGGAGGTATTTTCATAGGGCGGCTTGGGCATTTGGACCGTGCATAGCTGCTTTTCAACATATCAGACCAGTCATCACAGTTGATGCATGTTTCCTGTCAGGCCGGTATAAAGGTAACTAATTTGATTGTTTTCACTTTATTTATTTTAGTTGATTTCGGCTCTTACAAAATTTATTTTACCACAGGCAAGCTGTTGATTGCAACCGGGTACGATGCTGAAAATCAGCTCCTCCCGTTGGCTTTTTCACTGGTAGAATCAGAGAGTTATGACGATTGTGCGTGGTTCATGAAATGGTTGCGCCTTAATGTAATCCGCTCCAGATTCATGTGTGTCATCACTGATAGGGGAAAGGGTATCAAGAAGGTGTTCAGACAAGATGATATGGGGTGGAACGAGGAGGATGAGGATCAATGTGTTCACCGTCTTTGTGCTACTCACATAGCCGAGAACATGAAGAAGAACGGTTGCAGTGATAAGGCAATCCGTTTTTTTAGAATATGTGTGGCTAAGAGGAAGATGAGGAGGTACGAGCAAGGAATGCAAGCAATGGGGCAGGCATGTGACATTGCCCTCAATTGGCTGGACGGTGTGGGTAAATATTTGGATCAAGATGAGAACGAGTGCCCCAAACCATGGAAGATATTCCAAGCACTGGACGGTGGTTACCGTTGGGGCATCATGACTACAAACGGGTCCGAGTCGCTTAATAAGGTCTTCAAGTCCTCTCGTAGGCTACCGGTTGCAGCAATAATTGAAGACACATTTTACAAATGTATGACATGGTTTGCGCAAAGGAGGGCCAAAGCGGAATGGGAAGTCAGTCAAGGTCAACAATTCTCGTGTCGTGTGCATCAGGTACTTTTATTTGTAGTTCTTTCTTCATAATTTTTAATGAACTTTGTTAAAAAAATCTGACTTCTTCATTATTTTTTAATTTTTCGTAGCTGATCAACAAACGGTTCGAGAGGTCCGATAAAATGAAGACGCTGGGGGGCTTTGGAAACAACAACGAGTTCGAGGTAACCTCCACACAGGAGAGAGTTCACGCTTTCATACCTGACGATTCTGGTCGGTTTACCAAGGCCAATTACAAATACACGGTGATAATCGGGGATGATCACACGGTAACTTGCACGTGCCAGAAGCCTCAATTGGAGAGAATACCGTGCTCTCATGTTCTGTCCGTGTGTCGTCTCCGAGGCATCGACCCTGGCGTCTTTGTAAGTCACTACTATCACATCCATACACTGATCAACACATGGAGCGCACAATGGCATGTTTATGGAAATCAGTCGGAATGGCCTCAACACGATGGCCCAGGTCCTTGTTCCAGAGAAAAAAAATATTTCTGTGGGCAGAAGACAGCACGACAGAATTCCGATGTGGATGGATGTTCTACATAATAGGAGAAGAGGACACCAAGCCGGCCGAGATACACAAGAAAGACAAAACAGAGCTGCTCGAGCTGCACGAGATTGAGAGTTAATGTTGTTTTTTTAATTGTACTTGTAAAAATATTGTTTATTTTCGGTTAATTAGACGTATGTGTAATTTCCGATAACATTAGCATTGTTCTATTGTATGCTTCTTTATATTGCTCCTTGTTCTATTGTAATGTTTCTTTTGATCAAACAAACGACGAACAACAATTTCAGATTAAACGACATTTCAAACATAAGTAATTACACACAACTTCCAGTACAAACGTTACATTTTTTATAAAAATTTCCAAAACAAAATCATAATCAACTTCAGAATCAGAAAAAAAAAAGGGTCCGCTCCGGCATAGTGCGGACCCGGGTCCGCTCCGGCATAGTGCGGACCCGGGTCCGCTCCGGCATTCTGCGGACCCATATGGGGGTCCGCTCCGGTATTCTGCGGCCTCCCCCAAATGGGTCCGCTCCGGCATTCTGCGGCCGTGTTAGATATGGAATTGACCAGAAACAATGGTTATTTTATTAATTTATTTTTTTAAAATGTTATAAATAAAAATTTCGGTTAAAGAGGCGCCAATTGGAGACCTCTAATTCATTTCCGATATTTATTTCGCAACCAACATAATTGAATAGAAATTAACCTCTCTTTACTATTCATTCTCTAAGCAATTAATTACTCTCTCTCCTCTCCTTATTAAGGGACCCCTTAAGACTAATACATTCTCTCCGAATTCCTTTCTCTGATTGGTATCTCTTAAGAAAGAAATGAACTCATTTTTCTTGATTTGCTCCAACAGATAATTTATTCTGTCTCTATCTTATTAAATTTTGATTCTTGCTGGATATTACGAAGTTATCATCAGTTGCTTCTATGATCGTATCCTAATAAGTAGTGACATTTCTGAATTATCTTGATTACGATTCTAAGTTTTGTATGATAGAGACAAAATACGTTTAAGGATCATGTCTCGTACACAATCCAGATAATATTGTTTCAACTTGATTTATTTTATTTTATTTATGAATTTATTTAACTATCTGAATTTCTGAAAATTTATCCCAACAATTTTAAGCGTATGGATCTTTTATCTGGATTTTTATTTATGTTTTGATTTAATATCTAACAGTTTTGAATTAAACCCCACAAGCAAAACAGGAAAGTGAGATAAGCTTAAATGTGGAGATTTTTCCTTTCAAAATGTATGAAAATTTGTAAATTAATTAGTTTGTCATACATAAAATAAGATATGTAGCAAGTTATTAAAAAATATGCATCAAAATTACTTCTCAACCTTTAATTAATCACGTGGAAAAAATGATTATACAAAAAATTTTAAACTAGTTCTCATGATCATTTAGTTCATTTGTTTGAAATCCAATCTAACATCTTTTAGATTAAACTTACAAATTATTTTTTTAGATTAATTTTAGCTTCACCCCATTAATCATGTGAATTTTGAGAAATTTAAGATCATAGGATATTTCATTAAAAAAAATCATTGTTGCTCGTGAATAGTTGTGTATTATAAAAATGATATATATTCAATTAATAATCTATATTATAGGACTTCACCTCAATTGTAAATTTGTTATACGAGTGACAACAGTAATATATTATAGTTTAGATGAGATTAGTTGATGTTAATATATTCTCTTTACAAAATCAAAATTTAGTTTTGAGTTATTTTATTTATTTTGAACAAGAGAATCAAAATTTAGTTTTGAGTTCTTTTATTTATTTTGAACAAGAACGGGGCTTAAAAATCGTCCTTCAAATTTTTATTTTTATTAGTTTAAATAATCAATCTGAACTCTCATTGATCTCCATATTAATATATACTTAGAAACAAAATTTTATATTTTCTTTTTACTTTTTACTATTTAAGTATTTAAGTATTTTTAGATAGGAACAAAATCAATATTTTTTAGAAGATTCTGAACCATCCAAAATTATAATTTGTACTTGTCTAAAAAAATAGTAAAAAAAAGTTACAATAAATATAAAATTTAATCTCCAAGCACCATTTTATATGAAGATCATATATATTGAGCATTTCGTATCGACCATTTAACTTTAAAAATAAAAATAAAGATGTGAGTCAAAATTGAAGTACGAAAAATCTTACGCATTTGAACCCTACTCTTTGAACAATTGATGAAAGTAGTTAACAACAAAAACAAAATGTCTTTTTTTTTTAAGGAGTGGTGCTTTTGTTCAAAGGGCTTTGAACAAAGTCTTATTCAAAGTTATTCCTAAACCATCTGATGTTTGCTAAAATTCTCATAACAGTTTAGATTTAATTACAAAACTAATTAAATTTATTTAGAGCATCTGCATCCCTGAAACTATTAGAGTTTCTAATCTGACGTGGCAGTTGCTAAACCAGTTTCAGGGATGTAAATGGATTTCTTATTTAGCAACTTTGCTCAATAATTTCTTATTAAGAAATCGTTTATAAACTCTGACGTGGCAAAACGATTGGCCTGTATTCACTAAAATTAGTTTAATTTACTGTTGATGTGGCTTATCAATTTTAATTTACTGATGATGTGGCTTATTAGAAACTCTAAAATTAGTTTCAGGAATGTGAACATTTAGAAACTCCAGAGTCTATAATTTCTTAAAAGCAGTTAATAGTTATTTAGAAACTCTAAGAGTTTCAGAGATGTAGATGCTCTTAGTTCTAAATATATTTGTATAAATCTTAAAACGCATATCGAACGTTTATTTGGGAGAACCAATTTGGATCCGATGTCCATCGGACTCAAAGTGAGTTCGATGGGTTCGATGACCGTCCGATCCGCTTTAAGATTCGCTCCCGTAATTTTCGCGTCTGCTTTAAAATTCGTGCGCAAATCTTAAAGCGGATCAGACGGTCTCTAAACTCATCGGACCATGCTGTTCTCTTATTTGGGGCATTGAATGTGTCCAAAGTTGGACAAAACCAAATTTCTTATCGGAGATATGGATCAAAACCAATGGGTGAGTATACTCTATCACTATATATGCAATTTCAGCTGAACAATTATTGCACGGGGGACTGTAAGATTCGTGCTAGGTTATATAAAATTTGTGCAGGTCAAAAGTAACTCAATTTTTGAATTTTGATCCGAACTGTCGAAGAATGGGATCGGTATACCCTCGCGGATACTCCTGTCGCTAATAGAAAAATCACCTTTATATCGGTATATCCTCGCGGATAGTCACTTTTTACCCTTGCGGATATTATCTCATTCTTGTAGTGACGGAACCAGTGTTGTGAAAAACTTCATTTTAGACCGATTAATCGGCCGATTTTTTCTGATTGTGGCCGATTATTTCCCATTCGCAGTACTCTGTTCGTCTGACTAGCGCATACCGTTATTTGCAACACTGGTCCGAACTGCTCTAACACGAATATTGAAGGAGACCCGTGCGTCCACCGTTATTGGTCAGAATTTCTAATGAAATAGTCCGGATCAAAACTCAATCGGGTTATTTAGGGGATGAGAACAAAGTAGCTCTGATGCTCATCAGACCTACTTTTGGGTCCAATGAGCTTCAAGACCATCCGATCCACTCTGAGATTGGTGCGCACGAAAATTGAAACTTACACGCACGAATTTTAAAGTGAAGCACACGTATTTTAAAATAAATCAGACGGTGAATGAGCTCGCTTCAATCTCACAACTGTTCCAGCTTCCCATTCCGAATTATTCCTTTTGCAAAAGGAATATTCTGCGTTTCAGGCTATGATGCTTCCAAAATATAGGGAAATCTTGCGCATCCATTGATTTTTACTGTCTATTAAAATAGTTATGTCTTTATTGATTGAAATTATATAATTATTAACAATAAAGATATTACAAGTTCTCTTATCATGTAATAGCATGTGTAGGGCTTTGTATGCATGGAGTTTGTACCAGTCGTTTGGTACATGTCTTCAGTACAGTGATCGATTTTTCAAGTAATGGAAAATCGGTTGGAAGATCCCACTTTTATAAAAAATAAATAAAGATATTACAAAATTTATGCATGATTTTGCAAATAAGTATTTTTTAATAGATAATTGTTAACAATTATGTAGTTTCGTTTAACATACAAATAATTATTTTAATAAGAAGTAGGTAGTTTAATGCATGGTATGACAGTTGTAGTTAACAGCGAAAACAAAATGCCCTTTCCAGGAGGAGGTCAATTTGGGTCTGATGTTCATCGGACTCAAAGTGAGTTCGATGGTTCGATGATCGTCCGATTTGCTTTAAGATTCGCACCCACAACTTTCTCGTCTGCTTTAAAATTCATGCGCACGAATTTTAAAAAGATCAGACGGTCGTGAAACTCATCAGATCCAAATCTGAGTCCAATGAGCATCGGACCCAACCTGCTCTCTTCCAGGAGATGTGGATCAGAAGTTCAGAACAAATCTGCCTACGGGCTTTTGAAACAAAAAACTAATGAGTTGGGAATTGGCATCCTCTGAGATATCTCAAACTTTGAGTGTTTCTACGGAAAATCTTAACCCTTCATATAAGTACTGCACGAAATCTCAATGCACAAATAATACTGGCTACTGCGCTATCGCCGTCACGCAAAAGTTGAGATATGATACGTACTCGTGTGTTGGCTCGGACAAGTATCCTCTCCATTACTGTAAAAGATTCCCTTCATTTTCCGGTTTGAGATTAACTCTCAGTTGCTTTGAGATTCGGGGTAGCACAGAGGCAGTATTATTGGGCTTTGAATCGGGCCAAGTGAAAAAGAACGGTCCAGATCCAGTAATCGTAAAAGATTCCCTATTACGGACCGGGGAGGATGTGAATTCGTGTTGGCCACTTGGCCCCCCAGATACTCCAAAAGGCAAGAGTCAATACTATATCTACCAAACAAACAAACAGGACTGGAGAGAATCCCGGAACCCAGCCTCTTACTCACTCTTTCTCTTTCTCTCTCTCTCTGCCATGGCTGACATTGGCGGATCCTCCACGCCTCTCCTCCCAGGCGACGGTGCATCCAGTTGGAGCCGCTGGTGGAGACGCTGGCGCTTCTCCATCCCCTCCCTCGCCACCAATCTCCGCATCAAGAACGGCATCTGGGCTGAGCTTGGCGGAGCTGTCGGTGACCTCGGCACCTATATCCCGATCGTTTTGGCCCTCACTCTTGTCAATCACCTAGATTTAGGTATTGCTTTGCCTTGATGTATGTTGAACTGTACATATTGAGTGAGAAAAGAACATGATAGAATTTCTATGTTGGTTCAAGTTGAGGTTTTAGTTGAATTGATGAATTTGATCACCTCATAGATGAATTTGATAGCAGATTTGGGGTAAAGTTTTAACATATTGTTTGTGCGCTGCATGAAGTCAAAACTGCTCTGTTAAAATATTTACAGGCACAACCCTGATCTTCACTGCAGTCTACAATGCCATAACCGGCATCCTCTTTGGCATCCCCATGCCGGTACAACCCATGAAATCCATAGCAGCAGTAGCTCTCTCTGCTTCCCCTCACTTCACTATTCCACAAATCATGGCTGCTGGCCTCTCCACTGCTGCTGTTCTCTTTATCCTCGGAATAACCGGTCTCATGTCTACTCTCTATCGCCTCCTCCCCTTACCAGTTGTGCGTGGCATTCAACTCTCCCAAGGCCTCTCTTTTGCTTTATCGGCCATTAAATACATAATGTACAACCAAGATTTCACTTCTTCTACTTCTTCCTCAACCTCATCACCCCGCTCATGGATCGGTTTGGATGGCATAATTCTTGCGCTTGTTGCTTTGTTATTTCTTGTAATCAGTACTGGGTCGGGTGATGACCCGGAGAGGAATGAAAACACCGATCGCACCCGGACCCGTTCGTGTAGGCCTGTTTCTCGGATCCCTTCTGCATTGATAGTGTTTTTACTAGGTATTTTAATTTGTTTCATTCGGGACCCTTCCATTCTGCAAAATCTCAAATTTGGACCGTCAAAAGTTACAATAACGTCCATTTCCTGGGACGATTGGAAGATCGGTTTCTTACAAGGTGCTGTACCACAAATCCCTCTTTCAGTACTGAATTCAGTTATAGCAGTTTGTAAACTCTCGTCAGATTTATTTCCGGAAAGCACTGAACTCTCGGCCACGTCAGTATCAGTTAGTGTCGGGCTCATGAACCTAATTGGGTGCTGGTTTGGTGCAATGCCAGTATGTCATGGGGCAGGTGGCCTTGCCGGGCAGTACCGGTTTGGTGGTAGGAGTGGTGCCTCGGTTCTTTTTCTTGCAATTGGGAAACTTATTCTCGGGTTAGTTTTTGGCAATTCTTTTGTCACAATTTTAAGTCAATTTCCAATCGGGATTTTGGGGGTATTGCTACTGTTTTCTGGTATTGAATTGGCCATGGCATCTAGGGATATGAATAGCAAAGAGGAGTCGTTTGTCATGCTGGTTTGCGCAGCTGTGTCAATGACTGGTTCAGGTGCTGCATTAGGGTTTCTATGTGGTATTGTTTTATATGTGGTTCTGAGGCTAAGAGAGTTCGACTTCTCTGGTTTATTTGGGCCAAGGACCAAGGATGATGAAGTTGAAGAAAATTAATCTTTTGGGGGGTATAGATGCATATTTGATTTGCTTTACTATTTTCTTTTAAATTTTTTTTTCTTTGGGAGAAGGTAAGAATTTGGAGATTGGATTATTTGGGTATATACACAAGTATTGTTGGAACAGTAGTGCTGTAATTTTTAGAAATATATATACACGTGATTCTTGTATACATTGGGTAAACGTAATATATGAACAACAATTGTTGTTTTTTTTTATATCTTACATTCACTGATATTTTTGGAAATATTATTTAAATTATGGACACATTTTCGATATTTTAGACGGGCATGCAAGTGCAAATTTTTGAGTCAATTTGAAATGTCATTCATTATAATTTAATTTTTTTTAGAATATTTGACGAAAGACTAAATATTATTTAAATCGATCTAAATTTAATACACGTTCTACTTAAATAATAAAAAAAACATCTACATTTTAATTTTTTTTAATTTGAATAATATTCTTTCAGATATATATAACACAAGATGTATCATAAAGTTGGATAAACGCTAGAACTATGCGCTGGCAGTTTAGACTTTAGAGGGTCCCATCTCAAGATAGATTATACAAAACCTTGAATTGGATATGATAATTTATTGGTGAGTAGCTGGATCATTTATTCATATATATATAATATGTGTCTTTTCTTTATCCAAAGTAAGGTTTTCTAATAAAAATAAAATCAAGTTTCTTCTTTTGAAAAACTTGATTCATATATAGAAAGAACAAAAAAAAAAAAAAGCAATAGAAGGAAAGGTCCTTGAAACCAAACAAATATTAACATCTGAGAACTGAAGAGGTTAGGTTCTGGCACAAGAAGGGACCTCAGTGCAAATGATAATTGGCTGTTTGATAACAAATTTGAGTGCTACTTAAAAAGATCTTTAGATTCCTGGGAAAAATAAGGTATTAAAGGAAAGAAAAGACAAAATAAGGTATCTCTTTCTATCGTTTTCTGGTCCTTGGAACCTCACTTCAGTGCACAACATTTTAATTCAATTTGTGTTTTTTTTTTTATGGTTGGCCTTCTTCCTCTTCTACATTCCCTTTCAAGTTATCATGCAAAGTTGTACTTAAACACGCATGAGGTCAATTTGGGTCCGATGCCCATCAGACTCAAAGTGAGTTCGATGGGTTCGATGAACGTCCGATCTGCTTTAAGATTCCCCGTAACTTTCGCGTCTGCTTTGAAATTCATGCGCACGATAACATATGAAAAAAACTCGCATAAGAAATTGTAGAAACGATCTCCACGGTGTCGTCAAAAATTTGTTAACAGATGTCGTATTTTTTGTAACTGGTGTCGTATTTGTTGTAGTAGCGATTCGTGTCCATAATCGAAATTTCTTAAAGCAGATCAGACGGTCCCGAAACCCATCGGACCCAAATTTGAGTCCGATGGGCATCAGACCCAAGCTGCTCTCAACACGCATTGTATCGTATGTGGTTATGCGCTGTTTACACTTCTATTGAAGTTAGAGAGAATATTTATGTTTAGATCCGGATCGTTCAATCAGAATCCGGGCCAATCCGATCCAAAGTAGAATACACAGAGCCTCTTTAATATTTGTGCAAATTTTGATCGAATGGTTCAGATCTAAACAGAAATATTATTTTACCTCAGGTGTTCTTTGGCTAATATTGTGGTACTGGTAACTGGTAAGTACCATTTGATTCATGTTACCTTGTTATTCATTTTTTTTCCCCTTCTGTTTCATATTGTAGACTGATTCAGGCAATTCGCAGCCGAAATGATACCTTACAAGACAGTAAAGTTTAGTTTTTCCTCTGGAAGAAAATAGTCAATCTTATAAGTACACAACTGAAATATGGCATATTTCTCCAAGAAATTGATGACAAAATTTATGAGATTCAGAATTTAAATTAAACATTAACTATATATAGAGTAGGGTTAAAATGCACCATTGGTTTTGTGCTCCAATCATGCTCCATGTCTTTTTCTCTGTTTTTAAAGTTAGAACAATCGATCCGAACCGCTCAATATGATCTTCATAATTAAATGTGCTTGGAGACAAAATTTTATATTTTTTGAAATTTTTTTACTATTTTTTAAGATAGGTACAAAATCACTGTTTTGAATGGTCCAAAATCTTCTGAAAACAGTGATTTTGTACCTATCTAAAAAGTTAGTAAAAAAATTCCAAAAAATATAAAATTTGGTCTCTAAGCACATTTTAATAAAAAGATCATGGTGAGCGGTTCGGATCGACTGTTCGGACTTTGAAAATAAAAATAAGAATGTGAACCATGATTAGAGCACAAAATCAATAGTGCATTTTAACCCTACTCATATAATTAATAGTGGAACAATAAGAACTCTAATGATAACAAGCCACACTACTAAAATAAAAACAAAAACAAAAGGAGCTCTTGTGCTATCTAAGGAATGCATTAAATTTTTGTGAAATCTGATTGGTTATTCATATTAAAGTCATTAAAACTCTATTGTTATTTTTTAAGGCTTATTGATGAAAAGTTAAATGTCCTGTTAAATGGATTCAAGTTTGATACACATCCTATCTAAATAATTAAAAATACATATGTAATTTAAGGCTTTTAATTTGAATAATAATTTTCAAATATATGTATCACAAGAGTTAGATCTACCATAAAGTTGGATGTATACTTATAATTTTGAAGATAAAAATGAACACATGTCATACAACAACACAACCTACATTTTTGAAAGAAGAACACTAAATATTTGTGAGATGTGAACTATCCCATTTTTATTTTGAAAACAATTATCACTTACCTTAAGATTTATCAAGTGCTGGAAGCATATTGAAAATATATATGCACATCAGAATAGCATGATATCCTATGGTTGTTAGTTTAATCACAAAACTATCTTCACAAGAAACTAATTAAGAATCCAAAGATTTAGTAACTGGTGTATTTATTTTTAATATAAATTTACATATGCTTCCAACACTTGATACATCTTAAGATAAGAGTATGCTTTCCATATTCTTTCCATGCAGTTTCATACTTCAAATAACAAGTTAGAAACCATTTTGAAAAAAAAAAAGTATACGATTTAGAATTGTGATTATGAAGATTTAGTGGTGGAAAAATATTAATGTCAATACAGCTGACATTGTAGTTAATTGAAAATTAATGAACTTTTATGGTAGAAAAATATGGGTAAAGGTTCTAATTTACCAAACATGTAATCTCTCTATACCAAATAGAAGCAATAATACATTACATACTGTGTGCAAAGACTCGAGTTGAGGAGAAGTAGAAGATGAGGCCAATCTGCTGCCAAATAGTCCCTTGGGACCAGCAATCAGCAATACAACAAGGGAAGGGGAAGGGCAAAACTGTCAATTTAATCTGTCGAGGTTCAATTCTATACGAAGAGTAGAACATTTCATTGGGTGGTCGAGTGTTGGCAAGAAGCTATCGCTGAATTACCCAATTGTCTCATAATCACGACCAATTGTTGTCAGTGAATATCCTTTACACTGACTAAAGGTTGGAGGTCAAGCTACCTAACTATTTAATACTCTTGTTATTACAACAAATGATTTTTCCTATCCGGATTTCGAACCCATAACCTCTCACATAGAGGCCATGTGCCTTTGCCACTAGACCAAAGACTAGTTCTTACACTGACTAAGTACTATTCGGTATTAATTTGTTATGGTGTTAATTCTCTCCTACTTTGGTTCTACTGCTACAGTATAATTGAAAATTTCATTCACGTCTTTTGCTGCTTGAATTATTTTCGTTTTAATTACTAAATATTATGTCTAATTTGGATATGTATTATGTAGTGATATTATGTTGTGTACTAAAACTACTATGCTTTACTTCCTCTATTCTGTACTCTGTATGCATTGGTTATTGATATTTTGATATAGATGGTGATGCTTTCAAAGTAATCCATCATTTTTCATTAATTTTTTGTTTTAGAATAACTGACAACAACAGCAAAATTCATGCGGAATGCGTATGGGGATTTTTCATTCACTTGTATATTTTTGCATAGTGTTACAACAGTGCTCTTTTCTGGTCTCATATATTATTTCTTTTTTTCCTTTGTGCAGGATTGGGTCATCTCCCATTGTTTTGGTTCCATTTTCTTTGGCTGCTTATCTCCTTTGGTTGTATTATTTTTTGTTCTTTTGCTACATGCTTCTTATTTTTTTTTTCTACCTATTGGTAAAATCATGACGAATGAATAGGTACTAAAAGCCTATCATACATTTATCAAGAAATCGATTTATAATCTACAAGATTGTGTACATGACTATTGATGGTCTCATTACAAAAACAATTACCATGCTTCTCACACAGAATTTGATATTTTATTATTCTAGTTTAACCATTCTGTATGTATAAGTATAATGTGCGATTATTGAGCAGCCAAAACTTGGAAAATGAATATCTTGCATAACATAATTATAAGTTCTATATTTTTAAACATAAAAATATTATTACAAAAGAGATAATATTACAACAAATTAATACATATATATTACACGTACAATTAAATGTCACCAAATAATTACATTCTTATAAATACACCTTTTCTTTTACAAGGTATGCTTGCTTAAAATTTGTTAACTAACATGTTTTATGTGTAAGTTATCAGCTTGTAATTTTCAGATCTTCCATGGATCAAGAGTGTTATTGGCTTCAGAAATGTGAAAGGGGCAATAGCACGAATTGCATGCGGTGCTTGACCCAACTGTCTTACTTGGACTGAGTTGATGTTTATTCCCTTTCACGTAAAGAGATTAAATCGCAACTCAGTCCAGTTAGCCAGCCGGGTCAAACCCGCATGATCATTTTATATTTGCACTTCCACATTTCTGGAGCCAATGACAACTCTTTATCCATGTTAAGTCTTGGAATGACAAGCTGAAACTCATTCACACAAAACATGTTAGTTGATAAACATTTAAGCAAATCATAAAAAAATATGTTGAAGGAGTTAAAGGAAAAAGAAATAACAGATCAGAGATGTTGAAGAAGGAAATAAAACAAACCTAATAAATATAAAGAGGCAACTTGAAGCTCAACCTAAAAAAAAAAAAACAGAGAGAGGGCTATAAGATGAGGCATAAAATCAAATACCTACGAGTTAATTAACAATGACAATGGATGCACTTAAACAACATAAAATATAGCAATTTACTTCTCTAAAGTTACCTGTCGTTCATAGGCAAACATGAGATTGTAACATCTGCACCACTTTGTCTGGTAACTCTGCATGCAAAAAGAAGTAAAAATCAGCATGGTGATAAGTTGTATTAAAATGTTAATGATAACAGCATTCGTTTGTAAGTTTGATCATACCTCGACAAAGTCCATGTAGTCCGTCCGATAGATAAAGACGATCTCCACCTATGTTAGTGGAAGAAGGAGACATGAGTTGCATATGATGGTTGACTTGTCCAAGGAGGAAAGGCGATCGATTCGAGTTCAATTTCTGAAGTGCTGTGGTACGGGTTTATTGAAGCAGCAAAGATGGGGCATGAAATCATCTCTCTTTTTTTATGCCTACATAGAATAGTAAATGCAAAGTTTATATTCTTCTATTAGTACATATCTTAGAAAATTAAACTTGAAACACAGAATCCTAGAAATTAGGAATAAATTTACTTAGTGAAAGATTCCAAGTAGCGGTATTTGACCAGATTCCTTGCTCTCATGGCACCAATGTTGATTTCTTCCTCGCTATTTGAACCAGATCCTGCAACTCAACACCGTCTTCGTTATCTCCACCTAGCGCATCTTTTTTGTCTATCTTCTCCTCTTTTACATCCATAGAAGTACTACCATCATCGACATTTCTTGCGCACCGTCTCTTTCCTCTTGAAGGCATGACTGTACCATAGTAGTAGTCAAAATACACTTCATTTGCTGCCAATTCTGCTAAGTTAAATGGTTCTATATATGTGCAATTTTTGATAAATTCATTGTATCATTTCCATGTTCCCTTAAAGGGTTAAACAATAGCCTCTTGTTATTTTGAAAACAGGAAATCATAAAAAGTAGTGTTCACTATTTTGATTTTTATCTGTGTCAAATAGTCTTTATTTGAGAGCTAGGTCCAAAACCCTAAAATAGTAAGTAGTTTTAAGGTTTCTAAATTCCAATCACACTGTACCTAATCCACACACTCTATCTGTTCTTTCTAAAGGAAACATCCTGAAATCCTTTTATGATGAAAGCACTCCAAACGCATTAGGGTTTGAACTCGTGCTTCATTTTTGTTTCTTTCTAGTAAAAATTGACCTTTTCACTTGGAAAGTAACATAATAAAAGGAAAAACAAACATAAATTTCAACAGAACAAGCATAAAACTTACCTAACCTCATTTCCTAGACCACCCATGCTGAAGCTTGACCATGCTACACTTGGCAAAATATTCATTCTTTCTGGGTCATAAATGAGAAAATGTTTTTGCCAACTCTCTATAGGAAAAACGAAAAGTAGCTTGTTTAGTCCATGAGTATTCATTTACTACTGGAGGACTCTTGGAATTAAAGACAATAATTTGCATGGACACAATAACACAAGCAACTTTACATTTCTGTTTCTATCATTTATATTCAGAATTCATTATCATAAAATGTCTGCATTATACTACTATTAACCATGAGATAATACATGTATTCAGTAATTTAGAGCAACAGTAAGAATGGGTCATCAAAAGAAAAATGCAAAATCATGTAAATTTTTTACTTCTATATTTGTATACATGAACAATCTATAAATGGTCATTCTACATAATACACTTTGGAATGACTAAAATGAAAGCATTCAAGATGATTGAATTAATGGTTTTTAGTTTATCACTTTATCTTTGCCTCAGAAGCCAATCTGAAGAGAACAAAAGTGTTTTCTACTTTTTGTTCATAAACATACATAAGTGGAGTCCAGGGAAGTGTAAAATAATTAGCAGCAAGCCAAAAAAAAATTCTCAACTTTTGAACTTTAAAAAAAAAAATACTAAAACATAAAAAAAAAAGTAAGAAAATATATTAAGAAAGAAAGCAACAATTTGCCTATACTAAGTTAAAGTTGCTAGTATGTAAATAGTTCTCTGATGTATTTCTTTAAAATGATCGCGCAAGCGATATTTGCGGGATACATAACGGAAGCTACGATAATATGTCGATTATGTAAAATTGAATAGATATTTCATAATATTGAATCCTTAGATCCTTTCATCCAACTTCTGAATTTTTTTAATGGAATCAGGTGACATCACTATCTACTATTTGATTGCATTCCCAATGCAAATTAATACATATTTCTCTTTTGGATTCTTAGCACCATATTAGTTTTGACTTTTAAAGTAACTGACACTAGGTTCTGCAAAAAATATTAGCGCAATATGGTTATATTAAACAAAAGAATAAGGCAATAGTAAAGTAGTTGTACATGCATTTCCTTTCATGTCATCACAAACATAATATCTTTAGGATTCTAAATGTACATGAGATTTTGGGTGAACAAAAACAATAAAATTTTCATCGACTCAGGTTTTGGATGTGTAGTCATGAATCAAGATGCATGCAAGTACTTACAAAAAATTACACAGTATGAATTTTTCATGTAACACTCAAAAGTTTTGTGGATACTTGTATAAACATCCACATTTGTGCAAGTACGAACAAGATGCACATGTAATTCTCATTTTTCAAAAGCCAAGTTATTTACCTAATATAATTGTACTATAAGAAACAATCATAACAATTGCAAGCTAAAGTCCACTCAATTATGGTAATTGTGCCAAATGCAGAACACCAAACTTATAAGAATGCAAACCCAAAGTTTCACATGTGTAATTTTCATCATTCCTAGGTTTGAGAAGTCAATTTTTTCACTATAGAAAAGCTAGAGGCTTAAATTCCTATGTTGAAATTCATCGTACAGGATATTGACATTTCTATGTCGAAATTTCTAATTCAATCTTACATTATGTCACGACCCGGGTCATGATCGCGAGCGAACGGGTCAAATGCAAAGAAGTGCCAGGTCAGAACTCAGAAGCCAGGAAGGAGGAGAAGTGTAGGCAAGAAATTGAGGTAATGATTTTAAATCTGTTTGACAGCTGAAATTATGCTATATATGCTAAGAGAGAAACAAAAGGTACCAGGATAGAATCAAAAGGAGAATAGAAGGGCGGAGTGGCGGACTGATTAGGTGGCGGAGGCGCAAAAGAGAGAGAAGGGGAAGTGAAAGGGAGAAACAGCGGCAACGAAGAGAGAGAGAGTGAAAGAGAAAGAAAGATCGCAGATAGCAGGTGATAAAACCCTAGCCCAATTCAGTAACTTTTTGTCAAAAGATAGTCCACCAGTCTGCCTGCGGGCTTTTTAGTCCGGGCCCAAATCTGACCTGATCTGTCTTTGGACTCGACCTTACATGTTTTTTTTTTCGATGGGAAACAGCTTGGGTCCGATGAGTTTATAGACCGTCCGGTCCACTTTAAGAGTCGTGCGCACGAATTTAAAGTAGACTCGAAAGTTGTGAGCACGAATCTTAAAGCAGATCGGACGGTCATCAAACCCAGCGAACTCACTTTGAGTCCGATGGACATCGAACCCAAACAGTTCCCTTTACAATGCCAGACCTACGCTTAGAGTGAGAAAAACGTGCCGTGCCGTGACTAACACGCCGTGACATTGGTCTCGTGTCGTGCCGTGCCGTGCCGTGACCAAAATGTCAAGGAGTGGTCACGGCACGCGAATGGTCATGCCACGTGAGTTACGCCGTGCCAAAACGTGCCGTGACCATACGTGACTCGCGTGACCATTTAATCATAATTTAGATTAGTTTATTCGAGATTCACCACTAAATCAATATCTAATGGTCCTAATTATACGTGACTAGCGTAACTACGTGTCGTGCCGTGCCGTAACTAAATTTTTCACGTGCCGTGCAGTACCGTGCCAAAGTTTCAAAAGATGAGCACGGTACGCGAATGGTCACAGGCAAGGAACACGCGAATCACAGCACGTAACTGACACGCGTGCCGTGCCGTTCCGTGACGAAGCCGGCTCCGCCGTGCCATTTTTCCCACTCTACCTACGCTCCATCTCCTTTTTTTTTTTTTCCATTGTATATTATTCTTCTCCTTTTTCCTACTGTATATTAATATTCTCCATTTACATTTTCAAGGACACCTTCATTTTCATTTTCATTTTAATTTTATTTTCTGATTTATTTTTCTTAATTTATTAATTTTCATTTTCATTTACATTATTCTTGGTATTTGTGACTATTCGCCATTTTCGGCATTTTCTGAATTTGGATCTCATTATGAAGTCCAAAACCTACCTTTGGCCCAGAACTGAAAAATTATCTATTTCCTAACCTCTACATTTTCCAATTAATTAATTAGGCCCAGCCCAACCCACTTCCTTCAACTTATTTTTCACACGATCTTGTTTTCTTCTTCTTTTTCTTAAATTTAAAATTATGTATCGTACAAGATTTGTGGCTGTATTATTCGTGAAATATACAAAACTTTATTTTCTTTCTAAAAGTTTCAACACTTACATATATTATTTATAGTATAGAAAAATAAATTACTTTCCGAATTATACTATAATATTATAGTGGAATCATAAATATTAGATCTGTAATAGAAGGGAAAGATAGCCAACAACTATAAATTATTTCTTGAGTTGTCATTTTAGAAGAGGATTTAAGAGTTTTTTCTTTTGAGTAGTATTTGGATGAGCGAGCTAATTTTAAATTTTTCTTCGAGTCAATTTCGAACGAGCTACTAATTATGAGTTTTTTTGTTAGTCATAGGAAAAAAAAATATTTTTTTTGTTCGAATTTAAATTGGTCATTGAAAAATTTGAAAAAAGTCCCAAAATTGTATAAAACAATTGCAAAAGTTTGTAAAATGCAGAAAAAATTGTTGGAGATTTTATTCTCATGTTTAAGAATATTTTAATTTTTCTTATACAGATTCCGCATTATTTATTGGAATAAAATTAAAAAATTGAAGTCCAAATTATTAAAAAATGCTGGAAAATTATTAAAAATTAGAGGTCAAGTCACGTGAGAATTGTGTGTGTTATAACGTTACCGATGATGACATGTCATTTAAAAATTTCTAATTCCTAGTATCGTTAGGAAATAGGAATGAATACTTGAGAGATAACTCACACATACTACATTACTAGTTTATGCTTGGCACAAGTTATGTATATATATTTTTTTAATTCCATTAAAATTCAGCAAAAAAATTGGAGACAAAGCCCACATGCCGACACTTTTATTAATATCCAAAGTTAATTATAAATTAATTATTATACCCACGATTCCAGACTTTTGCCAAAAATTGCCGGTTTTCTCCCTTTTTTTTTTTTAGAGACACTATGAAGAGCAAGATAATGAAATTTAACACTAAAAATTTGAATTTTTGTTTAAATTATTTGTTAGATTACTTCTTTTGATTTATAATTAGCATATTTATACTAAAATACACTGGATTACCTGAAATTATGTTGAATTACACTATATTACAATAAATTATGTTGATAAATTACAATAACTTCGCTCATTATGCTGAAATACGGTAAATGAATGAACAAGTCGACAACACAAAAAAATATAAGAGTAATCTTGATAACATTTTTTTCAAAACAAAAAAATATAAGAATGTAGGATGAATTTATAATAACTTGTCGGTCTTTATTAATTGGCTTTATCTGAAATTTTTAAGTGTCATTTTACATTCTATCAAAATCGTTAAATACGACCTATGCATAATATGTAATTATGCAAAAAAATATAACATATCAAAATTTAAAGAATTTTTTTTGTCAAAATTATTAATATTAACTGATCACCAATCAATCCTCAATCCTGGATTAAACATCGTTTTCAAATTCCAGTTTAAGTGTCCAAAACGGCTGCAATTGGGAGAATAAATGAATAATGCAAATTAAACTTAGATGCTAGCTAGGGGTGTAAACGGAGCGGATTCGGAGCGGATAATGCTAATACCAAATCCGTATCCGTCTTTCAATGAGCGGATAAGGATAATAAACGGATATCAAAACTCAAAACCATATCTGCCTTAACCGAATACGGATACAGAGCGGATAATCTCCAAATACGGATACGGAACGGATAATTATCGGATATTGAGTCATATGTATTTCAAGATACAAATACCAATTAATAAATTCAAATATGAAATCCTTTCAGCATATAACACGTTCGATTTACAAAATATAAAAGATATAAAGTCCGAATCTCTACTAAAAATTAGTCCCACGAGTGAAAAGATATAAAAGTGAGACATCATATATAAAAATCGCTTTGCCTCTGAAATATAAATGAGTTTCGAAGAGATGAATATTGGATACGGATATATGCAGATGTCCGCTCCGTTTAGAGGTATAGAAATTTATCCGTTTCCGTATCCGTATATTTTAACTATGTTCAATATATATCCGTATCCGTATCCATTAAGTATCCGCTCCTTTTAAAACTGATACAGATAGTAACCGGATACGGACCGGATAATCCGGATCCGTTTACACCCCTAATGCTAGCACTAGAGAGCATATACCTCAATTATATTATCTTTCTTTCCCTTTCTAATTGGCGAAAGTTCTGGGAAGCAGGTCGCTTTCAATTATTACCTTTACTATTCTCTTTTTCTCCTCTTTTTTTTGGGTACATGTTGTGATCGGTCTCATGACTCATGAGCATAGTGACAAATCAAAGTTCGGGTTCGGTGAGGTGTGTCAAAAATTTGTGATTCGGGTATAATTCGGATATAATTCGGAAATAATTCGGTACATCAAGGAAGCAAAAAATAAAAAGTTGTAAAAAAAAAAAAAAATTTTGGCTTTTTTTTCGCGTTTTTATTGCGAATAATTCGTAACTCGCGTTTTATACGCGTTTTATTCGAAAATAAAACGTATTATACGTTTTTCCGCGTTATACGGAGTTCGGTTCGGTTATGTATAAAAAACTAATTATATGCGAATATTCCCGTGTAATTCGCGAGTTATGTCACTATGCTCACGAGTCACGAGAGAATTACCAAGATCAGCTGTGAACAGGGATTGTGTTGTCTGTTTGTAGCAGATAACTGACACATTGTTGGTCAAAATTATAGTGACGAATGAATTATTCGGGTTCAGTTCGGCAGGGTTTAAAATTCGTGATTTAAGGAATAATTCGGGAATGATTCGAAATTATCCGGACCGGAGATCTCAGTCTCACAAGGGAGCAAAAATAAAAATTCGCAAATAATTCGATCAAAGTTCGGTCAACCGAATAATTCATCGTTCGGTTCACCATCACAAAAAAAGAATTGTTCGCGAATCTTGTGACTATAGTTAAAATTGAGCGACGTTAAAAAAAATATTGATATCCTCTGTCGTTGATATTTTAGATAAAATATTGACAAAACTATTTTAACTTTATGTAACTCGTAGTGTATCAATTGTAGCCGATATTTTTATTAATATCCAAATTTAATTAGAAATTAATAAACCATGATTCCCGACTTTTGCCAAAAATATCCAAACTGGCTATAAATGGCCGGTTTCCTTTTTTTTTTTTTAGACACTAAAAGAGCAAGATAATGAAATCTAACACTGAAAATTCAAATTTTTGTTTAAATTATTTGTTAGAATACTTCTTTTGATTTATAATTAGCATATTTATATTAAAATGCACTAGATTACTTGAAATTATGTTGAATTACACTATATTACAATAAATTATGTTGAATTACACTAAATTACATTAAATTACGCTAAATTACAATAACTTCACTCATTATGCTGAAATACGGTAAATCACGCTAAACTACACAAAATTACGGTAAAGTAGACCGATTTTGTGCCATCTTTCATGAATCATAAAAATAGTAAAAAAATTCTGAAAATAATAAAAATTAGTATTCTACAAGTTCATTATGTAACTAATTTACTGAGCTACTTAGATTGAATAATAAAAATGAAAATCTTAATCGGAAAACTTCAACTCAAGTTTGAGGCTTTTCTCTTAGTTTTTTGGCAATTTTGAATTTTAAAATTCAGTATAATAAGCACGAACGCATGCGTCTTTTCGCAAGCTCTCGAAAAATAGTCATTTGCTGAAATCGGACACTCGAGCGCCGTTTTATGGCCGTTTGAAGTTTCGTCGTCGTTTTTCGTCTTTTCAGTGAAGATATCGTTCCTATTCATATGTAATTTAGCGTAATTTACCGTATTTTAGCGTAATGTAATGTAATTTAGTGTAATTAACTTAATATAGTGTAATTCAACATAATTTCAAGTAATTTAGCGTATTTTAGTATAAATATGCTAATTATACATCAAAAGAAGTAATCTAACAAATAATTTAAACAAAAATTCGAATGTTCAGTGTTAGATTTCATTATCTTGCTCTTCATAGTGTCCCTAAAAATAAAAAATAAAAGAGAAAACCGCCATTTTGTGGCCGGTTTGGACATTTTAGGCAAAAGTCGGAAATCGTGGGTATAATAATTAATTTGTAATTAACTTTGTATATTAATAAAAATGTCGGGCCCACATGCAGAGTAAGAAAGAAAAATGACGTTTCTAAAAAAATATGGGAGTAAAAATAACGTTAATATAAATTGGAATTTGATAAATAGGATCTAGGGTGATAGCTACATAGTTTTTTTTTTTTTTTTTTTGAAGTATAAATGTGGAGGTCTAGTCTCCCTATTCCATTAAGCTACATAGTTCTTATCCATATTTTTATTTGATAAGCTAAAGATTTTTTTTTCTCATTTGTATCTTTATTTGATAAGTTACTGAAAATAATTTTATATGTACATGCCTTATAAAATACGATACTGTTAGAAAAAAAAAATTAGCAATATTGATCTCTTAAATTGAATTTTACAATATTTTTTTTCATCTGAGAATCAACCTTTATTGTAGTGATTAAGATAATATTTTTAGAATTAAAGGTGGTAAGTTCATAATCGAAATTATTATTTTTATAAATATTTAAAATAGAAATTATTAATCTTTTTTTTTTAAATATTATCCCCTCCACGTTAACAACAATCATGATTTATCTTGTAGAATTTTTTTTCTAAATTGGATATCCCCTGAAATAACTCAAATTCTGAGTTAAGATTTCAAATCCAGACCAATTCGATCCGAAGTGAAATACATTGTATTATTTAACAAAATAGATAGGATGGTTTAGATTAAAACTAAAAAATTTGGAAAATAAATCCCGGGATTTTTATTAATATCCAAAGTTTAATAGAAATTAATATTTATGTCCAGATTTTTGGGTTTTCGTGAAAAATGTCCAAGCCAGCCATTTTGTAGCTGGCTTACTCTTTTTTTTTTTTAGACACTATGAAGAACAAGATAATGAAATCTAACACTGAAAATTTAAATTTATTTTGTTTAAATTATTTGTTAGATTACTTCTTTTGATATATAATTAGCATATTTATACTAAATACACTAAATTACTTGAAATTATGTTGAATTACACTATATTAATTTAAATTACACTAAATTACATTACATTACGCTAAAATACGGTAAATTACGCTAAAATACATATGAATAGGGACGATATCTTCACTGAAAATGCGAAAAATGACGACGAAACTTCAAACGGTCATAAAACAGCGCTCGAGTGTCCGATTTCAGCAAATGATCACTTTTCAAAAAACTTGCGAAAAGAGGCATGCATCCGTGCCTACTATGCCGGATTTTAAAATTCAGAATTGCCAAAAAATTAAGAGAAGAGCCTTAAAACTTGAGTTGAAGTTTCCGACTAAGATTTTATTTCTATTATTCAATCTAAGCAGCTCAGTAAATTACTTACATAATGAACTTGTAGAATACCAATTTTTACTATTTTTTGAATTTTTTTACTATTTTTTATGATTCATGAAAGATGACACAATATCGGTCTACTTTAGCGTAATTTTGCGTAGTTTAGCGTAATTTACCGTATTTCAGCATAATTAGTAAAGTTATTGTAATTTAACGTAATTATGAATTATTCAGCATAATTTGTTGTAATATAGTGTAATTCAACATATTCAAGTAATCTAGTGTATTTTAGTATAAATATGCTAATTATAAATCAAAAGAAGTAATCTAACAAAAAATTTAAACAAAAAATTCAAAGTTTCAGTATTAGATTTCATTATTTTGCTCTTCATAGTGTCTCTAAGAAAAAAAAAAAAAAAAAGTAAGCCGGCTACAAAATTGCCGGCTTACGGGGGGAGAGTAAGCCAGCCATTTTGTGGCCGATTTGGGTTTTTCGTGAAAATCTGAAAATCTGGGCATAAATATTAATTTCTATTAAACTTTGAATATTAATAAAAATGTCGGAAATAAATCCGTTGTTACTTCTTGGAATTTGTCTGTAGGCCGAGCTCCAATGCAGTTTCCTTTGAATTCACATCTTTTCCGGTACGGTAATAGGGAATCTTTGACAATTACTAGATCTGGACCGTTCTTTTTAACTTGGCACGAATCTTAAAGCCCAATAAGACTGCCCCACCGTATATCCAAAGGGTGATGATGATAAGTGATGTCATGTCATGTAACAACAAATATTTTACTCTTTTATTAGTGCAGACGGAAACCAGTCACTGGGTTGACGAAATGGTTATGTAAATACAACTTCCACTATTGAATCAAAAAAAACTTCCACTAATCCTAAAAAAAAAAAATAATCATTAAATTCCAATCCAACCAATTTGGAGGATTTTTTTTAAAAACAGTAATTAAAATAATAAAAGTTAAAGAAACGACATGATTGCTTCGTTTGTTATAAAAACAGCAAAAACCGAATAGCCTATTCGGTTAAGTTTTTTTTTGCTTCACCGAATAGGCTATTCGGTTAAGCAGTCGGTTTTAACAGGGGTTGTGCGAACATTGCCACAGAAGATACGTATTATAGCTTTACCGAATAGGCTATTTGGTGAAGCCAATTTTTTGGCTTAACCGAATAGCCAATTCGGTGAAGTTAATGGGATCGCCAATCCGGTAGGGTTCATGGGGATTTTTTTTAAAACCAGTAATTAATATGTAGTTCATGGGATTGGCGAGGGATTGAGATCTTTCTCCAGTTAATATGTTGACTTCGTCTCCATTAATTGATTGTGTTGGGATGTAATATTAAACATACTTTTTTGGTGGGTAATATTTTTTAAGCAAAAAATATTGAAAAATATAGTTATTTATAGGTTTTCTTTTATTAGAGGTTCAATTCTGTATATAAATAATAAATACTAATATATTAATAAAAGATTCAAATGTCTTCAGTTTTTGTGTCTCCACCATGCC